>JBAMIB010000125.1:4501462-4519434 GCA_037177415.1 Kaempferia rotunda | reverse complement strand
TAATATATAGTTTTGAATCTCAATTTGTTTTACCTAAATTTAATTATTTGAAATTTGGTTTACCAAATCAAATAAAAATTTTAAATTTTAATTCTATATTAAATTAAAATTTCTTATATTAAGTAATTTACTTAACCATATAGCCAAATTGTCGAATATCCGAATCATATATATGTAAGTTTTAAAATTATTGAATCACATATCCAATTCCATTTTTACCACTCACATTCTCTCGTATTTATCTCAATCGATTATTATAGTATAGCAATTGATTCAGATATTCTTCATCAACACAATAAATGTCTCAAATCAATTGTTACACATGTAGCAATCGATTAAAAGAATCATATTTGTATTCAAAAACTTATTACTCTTATTATGAGAATTGATATGGGAAAGAATAGATATAATCAGGAGAACTAGACGAATACATAGGACATGGTTCCTAATTGATGGACTTAGAAAACTCGAAATAATATGGAACCAAGTCATATATGTTCGTCTAATTCTCCAGATTATATTCATACCTTTAAATATCATTTCCACATGTCATATTGAGAATAATAATTTTTTAAACATAAATATATCCGAATTGATTACTGCATTGTAGCAATCGATTAAAATAATCCAATTAGCGTTAAAAAATCCTTGCTCTCGATATGACATAGAAATGATATTTGAGAGCTTGAATATAATGATGATAATTAGATAAGTACATAGGATATAGTTCTATGTCATTCTGAGATATTTAGGTCAATTAATCAATTTTGGCCGAAACTAATGACCCTAGAATGCTCTAAATGACTTGGTCATTTAGTACTTCTGATTATATTCAAACTATTAAATATCATTTCTATAGTATCAAACTATCAAATATCATTTCTATATACTATATTGAGAAGAATAATTTTTTAAACACTAATTAAATTTTTTAATACGAAAGGGTGAAAGTGAAATTAGATACGTGATTTAGTAATTTTCAAACTTACCTATGATTTGACTATATGGTTCATTAATTTACTATTAAAAAATCAATACAAGTAGGATAATTTTTAATCAACATATGTTATTGGTTTTCAAAAAAAAAAAAAGTGCATATTTTAGATTTGCAGTTTTATAAAATATTACATCCTAAAATTTTAAAATCACCTTTAAAAAAATGCTCCTTAAATTTAATTAAAAATTATTCTGTATCATTGTACTTCGTAATTTGGAAGGCCCTTGTGTAATATTATATAATTATCAAAATAAATTAAAACAGAGAAATTCATAAATGAGGCATGCTTAACATTTTGTGATTGTAATACACAAGGAATTGGGTAGTAGCGCTTCTACACTAGACAAAAGAGTTTCTATGAACTTGTGCAAATGATATTAATTTCGCTGGAACACTGATAGTCAAGCATTTATTCTGTATTTATTATCTGTTTTGTTCACTATAACAATAGTAATCACAACAAAGCATTACTAGAGCTTCTTTTAAGCGGCAAGCTAACTTGACTCATTTAAAAATTCACTTTGAACAATAAACAAGTAGGTCAACTTACATCTACGTTTAAGAACCCATAATTTTGCACAAACCTGAACCCTATTATTAAACATAACTTATCATAAACCGAGTTAAATAGATAGAATACCCATGATATAAACAATTTTAAGCAAACTCAAACATGGATAATTGAGATGTAGCCATAAATATTCGATTATTGAGAATACCCATAAATACCTGTTATCAAGTACCTAGTGTAGAAGCCACTTGTAGAATTATCCAACTCCAAGCAAGTATGAAGAAAGTCGAGCCACAAAATTTACAATAGATACACAACTTAATATAACAAATACACAAATGCGACCAGAAGAGCTCACAACTTTAAACAAACTCAAACTTGATCCAAATCCCATGGTTCAACATAATTGGATGCCTGAACCTGACTTAAATATAGGGCAATTAACCATGTAACTATAGAGACTATCCACAATCCAACCAATGAACTTCTATCCAACTCCCAGCCAACATGCAGAAAGCAAAGCCAAAGAAAATTTACTAGTATCAAGCAATTATTATAAACAGGTTGAAAGAATTTTTCAGTGGAAAAATAGCATTTTCCTTTTTTTCCTTTTTCTCATATTCAATTGAGACAATAACTACAGGAGATATGAGCAAAAAAATGATAGGGTTGTTCACCCTGCTTCCTCCCTAACCCCACTGAGCCTAAAAGACATAAAATAAAAGGTAGAAAAATGAATAACAATGGATGAATCAGGGACACCTATCTTACACCTACAACCCAAGGAATGTAATTATGACGGAGAAAACATATTGCTTCCCATCCAGATGGGTTTAGGTTGAATAACTTAGTTGATGATTCGACACCATCCTATCGGCTGCTTCTTTGAGACCATCACCATGCTATCGACTGCTTCTTTGAACCCATCATGGATTGGTGGTGCAAGAAAGATAGGTTTTGTTGCTGTTCTTCCTAAGTGGAAATGGTTATTTACAATTAACTGGAGTTTCTGGCAACTTCTACAGCTCGTTGTCTCATCATCTCCATGACAGCAGCCCTTCGTCTCGATTCAGACTGTTGCTGGAGTCTCCTCGAGTGCTCCCTCAGATCTCTAGAAAAGTTTAGAAAAGAAATAACAGTAGTTAATCTAGGAAGTAATAGCAAAGAGAATCTTTGAATGTGGTAACAATAAAAGAAGTGTTGATACCTGCACCGGGGCACGCTGCATTCCGATTTGTTACATGCTCGGGCATGGAGCTGAAGGAGATACCACATCCTTTTACATAAGGGACAACCTCCTGAAGCGCGTATTGTGCATTGTATTCCATGGCGGAATAGGCTCTTAACTTTACGGCAGTTGGGATATTGGCACTGGGGAAACCGACACTGTGAAGCATGGACCAAGAGATCTAACATTTTCCTTAGCTGCATAGATAAAAGAATTGAATGATTTCAATAAAGCAAAAAGAAAGTAAAGTAAGCTCTTTATGAGCTCAAATAAGATGATAAGTACATATATGAGATCAAGAAGGGGAAAAAAACTTACCTGTAAAACTCGGTTTTGTCGAGCTTCTTTGTTTTGTGCATCACGCTCAGCTGTCGATGGATGATTGGTTAACTTATGGGGATGATTGATGCCACCTTTCTGATAACATCCATTGCACACATCAAACTCTGGACAGGTTTCACAACGCCAGCCTTGCCCAGTTTCGATGTCATGTTGGCAGACGTTACAAGTCGTTACAAAGGCTGGGGCAGTTGGATTATGGAGGTGATACAAGACCATCATTGAGGAATGCTTAGCACGGCGAAGAGTATCATATTGATAATGGTTCCCTTGACAAAGGCTTAAAAATGCCTGTCTGGTATCAAAAAACTCACTCTCCAGGATTTCATCTTCATCCTTTGTATCCATGGCCACATCATTTATTTCGATCTGATATCACGTTCGCAATATTAAGTAGTATGGAAAAAAGGCATAAGCAAACAAAACCACCAAGTCAGCACGATATCAGATGCAGTAAAGATAACACAGAGAGAATAACTCACTGGATGAAGCACATGCTTGTCTCGAGAAGTTAGTGGATGTCTTTCCCTTTCATCAAGTCTCATTTCCACTTCATGGCACCTGAATCATAGAACATCTAATTGGTCAATTGAAGGATTTACAGAAACATTTTTTTGTATATACAATTTAACAATTTCAAACAAAAATACTAAATCATTTACAAGTTATTACCCTGAAACACTAAATATAAACTTCAGGATAGATTTGGATTAGAAAAGTTTAATACATTCCCATTGAGACTATATCAGACAGTCTTGATAGAGGAAAGACCACCTTAATCAGACTGCCCCGATTCAGCATTATTCAAGAAATCAAGAGCCATTACAGCATCTGTTGGCTCAATTTTGAGATTGCTCATAACTATCATGAGATAATTGAAGTTTCAAGACAGAAAAATTCCTCAAGCATCTACAGAAATTATAGCAATTAGGAAAAAGATAATGGATAGATGTTTTTGTAACTTTCAGATCAATGTCGTGAATTTGCTTAGTAACTAATTTCAGGGGGGAAAAATATTTTGAGACAATTTGGAATAAAAAGGTTTTATTTGGTTTGCAACATGTTTAACTATTAGATAATAATTAAAGCAAAGACTAAAAAGTCTTTGCAAGTGGCATGTGTAGAGACGCTGTATATTACTTACGATGTATGCAGTTTCATAGGCGAAGGTCGATGCAACCATATTTAAGCAAATGTATTAGACTTTTACTATCTATATTGGTATATTTTAAATATTTTTAAATGATTCATTATTAAATATTTTACACCTGACCTAATGCATATGGAATAATAAACGCGAATAAAATGTGAGCACATAACACTTGCCAATATGAAAACTGAATTGCTTGTGCAAATAGATCCAAGATAAGTAAATAGCAGTAATTGTAGTAATGAAGGATCGCCATCATTGAATTTCTTTACAATGATCACATGAGGCCTCTCCATTGCTTCATTTTGACCAAGTTGTGATTCATTAAGCTCTATCATAAAACAGCAACTGTGGAATGTATATGTAGGCACATGCCTATAGCTGCATCAGCAGCATACTGCTTTCTAAAACAATAATTTGAAGAGCTTTAGGTGACTCTCATAGGAATTTGGTTTTGTTTCTAATAACATATTGAGACATAAAACTTCTGATTTTGCATTGCATGTAATCTCTAATGTACTTGTTTGACTGCAGGAGTTAATCTCACGATGCCACTTTCAGTACTATAACATTAGTAACAAAATGTAGCACAAAAGCCTCTAGAAGCCTCTAGTCTTTCAATAGCGCATATAAATTGGTTATGCCGGGTCCTACATGAAGATTAAATTGTCCACTCATTGATAGAAATTGAAATTCTATTAGTTCATTACAAAAGGACATAATGCATCTGCAGTCAAAATAATACAATGGGTATTCTTGGACTAGTACATTAAAGGAAAAAGTAAAAGATGATTTAAAGATATCACTTACTTATCACATAGTTGGAAATTTTTACATTGATTGCAAACCCATCGTGCCCCAGACACCATTAACACACCGCAATGTGTACAAGCATGCTGCAAATGGACCATGATAAAATCTTCCTTCATAGGATATATGGTTTCACCAAGCTGAGTAAGAAAGATGAATAGTAGGATATCAACAACAATATATAGTTTTCCAAAACAATGCGAGTTAGCAATAATTGAGATGGGAAGACAACAAAACACAGAATAAAGTATCGACATGGGTATATAACATGTCTGATAAACAAAAGTCAATTTGAGTGACATATAAGGCAATTTGCTGTAGTAAAATCCCTACCACCAAACTATCCTAGACTCTGTTGCAAAACATCACAATAAAACATCAGTATGAACACCAAAATTCAATCAGCATCATTGAGAGCACAGATAGCAATGATAGAAAGACAAAGGAATTGAAACTAAAGGAGGACATGCAAGGAAGAAACAAAATAGAAACTCCATGAATCATAAGGAGATAGAGATTATGGCTTTTTTCAAGACATGCTCTTCTAGAAATCTGATCAAAGCATTTGACATATAAGTACATCTTTCTGACCAAATAAAAAAATATAACAGACACTAAAATGCTTAAAAGGCCAACTGGGAAGCTTAAAGTCAGTATGTTTGGATTATAGTCAGGTTGGTTAGCATCAGTGTGTCATTGTATAAAGCACACTAGTAGGGCGATCTTTTATCTATCTTCTTTTATCATACGGCACATACTTACCTATATTGATAGCCACTGTTAAGAGATTCAACAATTAGTCAGAACTGGTATCTTACTACTTTGTAATTGGCCTACCATGCAAGTTTTCTTGATGGTTGATTGTATAAGACATTTAAAAGGCCTATCTTTGGAGAAATTAGTAGCACTACAACAAATGACGACAACTACCAACTAAGAGTAGCAAAATAGTTTTACCTTTTGCATTAGCAAAGCATCTTTGGAGACATTGCCTGAAAGATCAGTATGACCAGCAGCTTTCAAAGCCCTTTTAGAGATAGTATTTTTAGTTTTCCCTCTCTTTTGTTGCTTCTTACCATCATCTTCTAGGCAAAGTTGACTAATCATATCCTCTGCTGCACCAGGCCAGTAGTCTCCATCAAAATATGGTAGACGAGCAGCTGTAACCTTAGCCTTGCAGTCCCCCGTACTCATAAAGAAATGATCATATAAATTTGTGACATCAACAACCACATTTTCCTTTGTAGCTTTCCGAAGCATAGCTAGATACCTGGTAAAATATAGTGAATGATGCCTTTAAATTATGTTAAATAATATGATACTCAAAGTGTAACTTTTCATTAAAAAGCCTTAAACCTTACCATTCACGCAATTTATCAGATTTTGGAGTCTTCTGAATCTCAGGGTGGCAATAAAGTATATAGTCTTCACCCTTAAGAGGAGGGCAAGCCCAAATATAGCAACTAGTGAAACCACGTTTCTTGCAATACTCAAGATATCCTATCTGATGCAAGAAAAGAAGAGGTTTCAATAATTGCATAATCAAATACATTTAAATATAAACCAAACTTTCTAAGAAAAAATTGTAAAGAAAGCATCAAAACAAATTATCAGAATATATTACCAAAATTTCATGATAAACAACAGTACGCAAAGCTTCTCCTGTCACTGATTTGGTGTCAGGCCTAAAATACTTCACTGAGTCTAGATATGAAAGATATACTCTTCGTTGGTTGGGATAGGAACATTCTGAACCAAACTCTTGAACGTACATGGCAAAGAGGCAAACTTCTACACCTTCAATCTTCTGGAATAATAGGACAGCCTGTACAATATCTATGTGAGTACAACTCAACGAGTCATGATATCTGAGCTTATGCTCATGATGGATGTAAACATCATTTAGATTATCAGATGTTGAACTGTTAATCAATGCATATCTTCCTTTACCTTGGATTTATAAGGAAATTCTGTTGGGTAATTTTCCTCTTGAAATATCTCTAGAAATCGTTGCTTCACTTCCAGATTTTTGTCAACTGATGATACAACTCTAACTACAAGTCCTTCTGCCCCTGGGACCTGAATCAACCACAAGTTTGTATTAATTTCCAGACAAAGGATTAAAAAATCAAAATTAATGAAAAATCAGAATTAATGAAAAACAGAATTAAATAAAAAAGGTAAAGAAATTTAGCAAATGTTGAGATCATCAAATTAAAAGGTCTACAAACTGGTTGTTCCCCCAACTCAGTCATGGTAATAAACAGATCAACAAATTAACTTAGGAATACCAAATTATAACTGAGCATATCAACTTAAGTTCTTCCTCAGCTTTCGTACACAAGCAAATAGGTTAATAATATGTAAGGCATAACCATTGAAATAGCCCAACCTGTGTCAATTTGTACATGTCAGCACAAGTCAACATTGAAACAGAACCATCCCAACAAAGGATCAATGTAGCAATAATTCCACAAGATTATGGCATGATCATTACTTCAGGTGAGCAAAAACACAAAATAAATGTACAGAAAGTTACTTATACCCTCTTTTTTCTGCAGGTATAATGGAGTAGAGATTAAAATGTTAAAATTGTTGATGCAAATAAAAATTAGTCCAATAAAATTAAAATGATTGAAGGTCTAATATTTTTATTTTACTTTTCCCTAAAATACAATTCTATGTTATTTAAATTACTGTTTCCAGAACTCCTATCCTTGTTCGGATGTTTTTAATAAGAACAATAATTATAGGACCAATTTTTTTATTTTGGCCTAAAATACAATTTTATTTTATTTTACTTTTACTATTTCCAATACATCTAGTCTAGTTAGTTAATCTTGACTTTAAGTAAGAACAAGTTATTGTATATTGTAGGACGGTCCATACAAAGACCATCCCATCAGAGGAGCCAAACAATGTGATATGGTGTCATTTGACCCCGCCATTTTTTTACAATACAATATACAGATGATCAAGCAATTAAAATAATAAGTTGCATATCCATTTCCACGCGTATATGATACGAGAAAAGATTTATGAATTATTTTGCCACTATTTCAAAAATCTTCTAGATCCACCACTGAATCCCAAAATTCATTCATTCAACTAAATCAGAGATCCCATTCATATTTTCTCTTCAATCTTGTAAGATCGGTGATTTAGGCTAGAAATCCTGTGAGATTGACAAATGAATGAATGATGCCAGTGAATATTTCTTTTCCTGCGTCAAGTACTAGCTATTATGAAGGGACTGCAATGAGTAGCATTTTATAGGTTATTAGAAATTACAAGACCAACCAAATTTGTAGGTATACATACATTAAACACATAAAATCGCCATAAGAGCTTTGGATAATTTAGATCTATTATTTACAATGATATCATTAATAGCATAAGAATGAATAGTCAAAGTTGACAAGAACTTTTGGGGTATTGTGTGATAATCGAGTGACCCCTAGGCTAAAAGTTAAAAGATTGTGGTATGACCCATCATATTTTATGGATGAAAGCACAGAACTATTAGGAGTCAATATGCACAAAAATTTAATATAGTAAAAATGATATAGCCAAGATAAACAAGTAGAGTCAACTAGAAACAAAAAAATAAAAACTAATAAACAATAACAATTAGACTCGACTCTAATAGATGATAAAATAAGAGAATAGGTTTAGATGGTATGGATATGTCTAGAAGAGATAGATAGATAGATATAGAAGAACTTAATCGATTAGAAATTTAGAACGAAAGGTGTAATTGGGACACACAACTTGATGAGGTATATTATTATTCTCATTGGATTTTAGCTTGTGACAATAAACTAGTTGAATGATTATAATGATGTTGTCACTAACTTTAGCCAGTAATTGAATTGATTGCACCAAGTGAAATTAAAAAAAAAAACAAATTACCACAAGGTTTAAACTTCAATTTAAAAATTACTAACAATGAATAGTGGATCTAGGATGAAAATGATTCTCTTTTATGAGGAGAAGTAATTTTTCTCAAATGTGTATTTTCAACTTCTATTTGGTAAAACATTTCTCCTACCACTAACCAAAAGAAAATAAGCAACCCATTTTCCTAAATATAATCAGTTTAATAAATGGAGTCTAAAGAAATATATACCAAAAACCACATGAACCCTCACTATGTAACTTCTAACTATATATCAACCACTGTGGGCATCGTTCCTGGACGACCCTCACAGCACGGGGCGCCCGGACCAGGTCCAGGCGCCCGAAGCTTTTTACATATGAGGGCCACCCAAGATTGGTGCCCACAATTGTTGTGCAGGGTAATAGATTTGTGTGCGTGTAGTGTATATATAAAAGATTCACCAGGGTAACCAACATATGACTGTATTCTGAGTTGTGAAGGCCATGCAGAAGACCCAAAAGCGTACATTCTAAGTATCAAAAAAAAGTTTAGCAAACAAATAAAGATGATAAGAATAAAGAATTAGTCATCAGAATAACCTCCTCTATGTTTTTGCCAAGTAGTCTAGCTCTATCCACTCTTTCTTGTTTGAGCTTCCTGAAGAGTCGTTGTTCTATGTGATCACTCAGGATTGTTGTTGGAAGATCTTTTGCACCAAGAACAGCACTCTGGGGTAGAGGTTTGCGTTCACCATTTTCTATCTCCTTTACATTACAATTTGGGCAAGTATATTCAGCCTGGCCTCTCTCATTTCTTCGGCCATTAAAGAGAGCACATATTTGATGTTGCCAAGCTTCACATTTATCACATTGTACCCACTGCATGAAACATCAAGAGATGAGAATAATGAACCATTCAGAACCATTAACCAAGCCAAGCATAATCTTAAAAAAGATATTTTGAAAGAAAATATAAAAAGCCAAGATCGATCACGAGATTATTACCCATTCTTCTGTTTCCTCATCATTTTTCTTCTTTTCAAGCTTTGCCTTAAGAAATGTAGAACCTTCAACTGTTATAGTCTCACCACGAGATTCATTATAGCATGGGATGCAAAAGTAATGACGGCTTTCACCACTTCCAACTGTGTAGTACATCGCATTTCGCTTTATCCTTGCACCACATGTTGAACAGTATATTGGAGGTGGATCAAATGTAAGCTTTTCCACTGCACAAAGTTGACATGAGTTTTCATTCATTGTGTGTTCCATTGCCTGGTTCTTTTCAGCTTTAGCTTTACTCTGCAACAACCAATTTAAAGGATATGAGAGAAAATTGCCAAAAAAAAAAGAAGAAAATACAGTACAAATGTTTCTTATGGCTTCAATGCTATGACAATATCTAGCACATAGCAGGAATATAGTAGGTAAGGAATCCAAGAAATTTAGCAGCAAAAAATTCTTCGAAGCAATATGGTACCACCAAGGAGAATTATAAATGTGAAATGGAAAGACAACCCTAGGGCTTATTTCAACAAGGTGATTTCTATAACACAGGAGTAATGTGAATATCCAATAATGATTATGAGAAAATACAGTACATAAAGTACTAATTCTTCTCTGAAAAAAATTCTAAAAGTGCAGAAAAACAAGCACAAGATAACCAGAGATTATTTTACTAATTTGTGCAAATTTGGTTTGCTTTTTTTTTCTTTCCTTCTAGAAATCAACTGATCTCAAGAATATTGGTGCTATGTAAAATATGTCAAACAATACATGACTGAGAAAACAGTAAGATTATAGTTTTTGGCTATCATAATGTTAAGGAAACAACTTGAACCACAGCTAAAACTTTATAATGATAGCAATAGGATTTGATAGTCCAACAGCTAACCTGACCATCCCATCGCCTGAGACTATGAATATGATCCCTGATTTGTTCTGGAGTGAAAAGCTCAGTTAAGGAGACACCTTTTATCTTAGGCTTCCCTGATTTACTTGCAGTTGTTTGATCAGCGGGCTTGTCAAAGCTTTCCTGCTTGATTGAATTTTTTGCCTGATCAATCTCCTCTTCAACCATCAAGGTTTCTTGCTTAACATTACACTTAACATGATTGGAAGTATTAGATTTCATATCAATCATTTTAGTCTGGTTTCGATCAATGTTACTTCCATAGATTGGTAATTTTTCATGTCCAGTGCTAATGTATCGTTCAGTCTTTGTATCAGGTATTTCACATTTAATGGGCATGACCACATCTGTCTGTTTGCAGTTCCAAAGCTGTGCCTCCTGGAAGCCATGCGAAGGATCCTTAGAAGAATGCAATGCTGGAGATGATCCATTGTCAGTAACAAGAAGAGATACGCGTTGAATTTTCCTGCACTTAGCCTGCTTATCATCAGACAGTTCAGCAATCACTGCATCTCTTTTGATCTTATTATTGTCAGCATCTATCTGGCTTACTGAGGCAGCATCAGATAAAGCACCAGTAAATTGAATCTTTGAGGGCTTAGACTCCATATCACCAGTGATTTGAATAGCATCTCTCCCCTTGCATGTAGTATTGGCAGCATCAGCCTGACTCTCTGAACCAGCATCAGATAAAGCACGGACAGGCCTTCTACAAGAAGCCATAAAGCTACGAACTGGCACACATACAAGACAGTCAGCTGCTCGGCAATAATGGAAATGTCGAAGAAGCACTCTACTAGGCTTACAGCGGGCATACTCGCATGAGTCACTATTGCAGCTACGTATGTGAGTTATTAATTCTTGAACTCTTAAGCAATAAACTTCTGGGCATTGTCCCTTTGGAGAAGGACAACGCCGAGCATGGTGCAAAAACAACAACCACCTAATTTGCTTCAGATAATTTGATTTGCCTATAGATCCTTCCAGGCCAGGAGCAAGTCCCCTAGAAAAATGGGGCATATTTGTAGCAGTAATGGCATTAGATCTCTGAAGGGAGATGTGAGGTTGCTGAACTTCATCCTTCGATGTGATTTTCTGATGAAATTCTGAAGGTTCTTCAATTGAAAGTTTATCCAACAATTGTACCCCTTGTGAAGGTTGAAGTTGAAATTGGTCCCTTGTTAGTGATCCACTAGACAGGTTGTTGATATCCCTTTGAGAGTTATCAGCCAAATCATTTGGCTGCAATGACTTGTGAGGACCCTGTAGAATCTGAACATGAAAATCTTGAGAACCAGATAGTTGATTGACAAATTGTGCTTTAGGATGGACTTCAGGACACTGAGATTGTGATTCTGATGGTTGGTTCTGCTGGGAAACTTGTGGATGTACAGCCTCCGAATGGTTCATAAGTCCATGCCCTGACATTTGCTCATCTAAAGAAATTCCTGAAGTCTGTCTCAGCGGGTCAGATTGTACTGTTTTTTGGTTTTGTTGACCTTGGTGCTGCTGCAATAGCAGCTTATTTTGGTTTTGCAAGAACTGAGTATAAGATGGGCTAGCTTGTTGCTGAGATTGTTGCACCTCTGAATGTGATTGCAATACCTCATTTGTCGATTGTGATCCATGTACATTCAATTTGTGTGAAGGATCAATTGAGTGGGGCCTTATTTGTGTGTGCTGAGGATTTAAACTTGTTTGATGGTAAAGCATGCCTGGATTTGCTCGCAATCTCATTTGCAAGCTTCCACTGTTGAGGTTATTCAGAGCAGATAATGCAGATGAACCAGGGCCATGAATAATATTAGATCCTGATACATCAGCTCCTTTCGTAGAATAAACATCAAGTCCATTAGACAACATTTGCTCAGACAATGACACTGCATAACATTACAGCAATATTACAAATTTATAAGAGTGCACTTCCAGAAATAAAATAAGTGCAGCAAATTAGTATGAAGCTTGTTAGATAAGGATACGAAACTAAAATAATAGTCAATCTGTAGGCTTAAGATACACGTTGTAGATTCAGTTTAACATGGTACATAATAACATTTGCCGAGTTGGTAGTTGGTACATAGCACCTCCTCCTTAGTGTACCTCCAAAGTAATTAATAATTGCATTAAAATTCATTTTCCCATACATTACATATCAGGAAATTAATAGTGAATTTTACAATGATGTTTACTTTTTCCACTATTCATAGGTAATTTAATTGCATTAATAAACTAGGCCTTTGATGTCCATTAAACACACGCATAAATTAGAGTCTAAAATTCACCGTGTTGTTCAGTAATTCCATCACTTAACCCATAGATAAATACAAAATCACATAAAAGATTTGATCCTGGATATGTACAATCTGATTATTTGTATGAAGACAGCATGAAAAGGCAAAAGATATCTGGAAAGTGGGAAGCTCAGGATAACAGATTGTCATACTGATAGCATTACCTGGCATTCTAGGATGCTGTATTTGCTGATCAAAGTGCTGTTGCAGAGACTTAGGCGGAACATTGGGAAGCCCCGTCTTTAGTAACCCCTCTAAATTTGTAGACCTTTTAAATTGCATGTTGCTCCCAACTGCATCTTGACCACCATTCACAACTCCATTTGACATGCTATGCAGTAAAGCTTTCTGCAGAGTGCTTGGCCTGATACCACTATCAATCTGCCCTCCTAAACTGTGCATTAAGTGAGTGCTTGGGTTTCCAATATTCCTTTTCTGTTGTAATTCCAAAGGTACTGTAGACTTATCGCTAGAAAGATTAGTTGCATTGGAAGATCCTGAGACTAAGGATACTGCCTGTGGATCTATATATCCAGGTGTTGGAATCATTTGACTAGATTGTCTTGGTGCGCCAGCAGAGTTAGAATGCATTACATTTCTAACAACTGAACCAAGAGGAAAGTTTGTACCTTTTCTCTGTTGACCATTAGAAACTACACAGAAGTATACGTCACATCTCTGTACGTGACCAAAAAGGAGCAAATAAAAGATAATTAAAAAAATGAAAGACAGGCAGAATTACCATTAGCCAAATTAAATGGGGTATTGACATCAGTCAGGCCATTCCCAGTGGGTTGCAAATTTCTCATGTTTGTTGAGGGAGGACATTCAACACTTGGACCACCCATTTTTGGGTTCTCAACTGAACCAGATACTATCGATTGTGTGCTTCTATCTTGTTGCATCCCAGGTGTTGGAATCATCATACTGGGAGTAGAGGAAGCTCTAACTTGATGTGGTGCACGCTGTTTGCTGCTAATAATACTTTTGATGATGGAGAAAAAGTGATTTTCATTTGACTCCATATACAAAGTGAAATACTCATCCTGGTCATAATTCAATAGATATTGCAAAGCTTGTATGGATTAGCATAAAAGAAAATTTAGCATTAAAGTGAAAAAAGAGGCATGTGATAAACTTACTGAACTAAGAAAAGATGTCATGGACTTGGATATTGAGATAGCTTAAATCTTTTTAAAAAAATGATTATCTTAGTAAAGGAGAAATAATACCTTTGTTGCATTGTCTTTGAACATACATTCCTCCAAGTGCCTGACTATTCCTGGTAGCTTGCGCAGCCCATCATTCGACTGATTTTTTTTTTGAAGTATATTGTAACTGCAACAAGTGAAGTGTTTCTAACTAGTCACAACTTTTGGCAATAGCGAGCATTTGTTTACATAAATGAAATATGCACAAATATTCCTAAATATAATTATGAAATTCAAGGACATGCATCCTGCATACACTATATATCGTTTTTTCAATTTTCAAGGATGCCCAATACATAGATACATGACATTTTGCAAGGAAGTCAATGTTGTATAAGTGCTGACCATTTCAAGATGATTAAATATTATATTGCCTAACGTGTTGTGTGCTAGTCATGGCAAGCTTTCTCTTTTAGATTAAGAGAATATAAGGCAACCCTAAGTTCCAAAGGTCAACGATAAAGAATCCGAGAGAAAATTGATTGGCATGAGCATATCATGAATTTTTGACTACCAAGATCCACAAACAACAGTGAAAAATAAACATTAGATATGTTAAACCAGTACTTCGGCATGTGAGTTTTATTTTATTTGTATTACCGCAGCCTATCTTAATTAAGAAAGGAAAAAAAATAGAAAAAAAATGCTAGAGTTGCAGCGCAGCTTCCTAAGTCAAGGGAAGGAAATTCAAGGATGCTAAATAGAGCAAAAAACAATTGAGAAAAAAGGGGTGTTAAAGAAGAAAGAACAAAAGAGAGACAAACAAGATAGGGAAAGGACTATTATGTTGCTCAAAATTGTGGCTATGTTCTACATCATCAATTCTAAAAAACAGGTATATTTAAGGAAATAAAGAAGGATAAAAGTTATTGGCTGATTTGGCGTTGTTATAGTACCAAAAATAGTCACTCAACTGGCATGGGAGGTAGTTGAAAGTGACGATTCAGTGGAGGTAGTTTTAATTTTATTTTGCTACAAAATGAGCATCTAGGCAAGACTTGTACTTTAATAGCAGTATAACGCTATAGCCTTAAATAGAGTTCAATGGCAGGATAAATTCATGTACCTACACACAAATAATTGTATGGCGGAACATATGGCTTGGTTTGTTTGTGAACTCCTTGACAATCCTCACCTAATAGTTCATATCAGACGCTTGATAGGGTGGGTGACAAAGGACTGTAGTGGTCTTAACAAGCCTTAAGGCATTCAAATGGCAGCTTGTATGCTCTTAGCACCGAGATTGCATGTACTAATGCCTTTTGATAACATTGAATGAAACTTGACGTGATCAAGCTGCAATCATATAGATTGGCCTACACATACTAACTCATGCACAAACCTAATGTAAGTTCTTCACTGAAGAATACATGAGATGATGGTCATCGAACATGACCTGATTTGTTCAAAGTGCCCACAGCTCAAATAAAGCGCTAGCAACATCAGGAAAGGCAAGTTGTCCATTTCAAAAGTTCATGCATGGACCAAATTAGATCCTAAAAGAGATAGGTGAGTCGAGATAAAACTTGAAGTGCTCAATCGATGCTTTAGCATCAAGCTAGAGATAGTGTGTCAAAATCCTGATTTAATTGTCCAACTGCATGGTATCCGCACCTAGTGCACTTGTGCCACTTCCATATTGGCTAAATAATGTAGTGGGTAATTATCCCCACATTAAAACTGTCTTTTCCGATAATTAAAAAAAAACTATCTGGAAGGGTTGAACATGGACTATCTATGCATTACCATCCCTTTAGTTATGCTCCATGGTTTGAATTTAAATCCTTCAGGTTGATTGTAGTGCATATCTTATCAATTTTGATTGTTGAATATAAGATACAGGCAGTAAATTACTTGTGATTTGAAGGTGAACATGTGTAAGTACATTCAGCTGCCAGGTCAGTCAACCAATTATTAAAATCTTAGTAGCGCGAGTTGGAAGGATAATAAAGTATTTCAAGATGTAGGAAAACTAACTTACATCTTCTGTTGCATTTTTCTACGCAATTGCATAAACTCAGTATCCATCTTTTGAGAATCAAGATTCTGCATTTGAGATGCCATTGAATTGTTGATCTGCTGGGGCAGACCAGGCATTTGGGAGCTAGGTTGAGAAGCCACCTGTCCAGATATAGGAGCATTGGAGTTCATAGCCCTCTATCTTCATGCAAATTTATAACTGGCGTTGAGACTTTTTACTTGAAAGTCCAGTAGGAAACAATATCCCAATCAGAAAATGGAGTTTAGATTATCTGGAACAGTAAAAGTCTCCTGCAACATTTTTGAAAAGCATAATAACTTATCACCAATAACAGCAAACATAAATAAAGCCTCCTAAAAGATATTGAGTAATATAATCTGCCTAAGGATTCAAAATAATAATGATAATAAAAGAGAAGCAAATTAGAAACCTCTTGCATTTCACCTTTACTGTAAAGTACAGTGTAGTTAGTCCACTTAAAACGTGCTACTTAATTTGGGAACCAACCAGAACTCCTCCAAATCCGCACTCAAAGACAACCAAAGCGAGATGAATATAGTTACAAGAAGCTATAAAACATTGAGAAAATTTAGGAAAAAACAATCTCAAATGGAATAACATTGGGCCGTTATTCTGTCTTGCAATGAACAAGCGGCTCATAATTACAAATTTCATTCATACAACAATACGATCAAAGTAATCAAGATCATATCATTCGGACAATAGTAGACGCATAAATAGAAGAACAGACAAAAACCCTAATGCGAAGAAAGCGGGCCAAAATCCACAAACGATAAAGAGATATCGATCAAAAAGAATCAGACAGGCAAACTAACCTAGAAGTGCACCCCGACTGATCAATCCCGAAACCCAATTCAGCTATCAGGGTTTCAAACCCGTCGTCCAATCGGAGAGACAAAAGGCCGAAACGAATCCCACCCCTAGTTCCTCCTTACCGCCGTCAGCCTTCTTGCCCGCCTTGATCTCGCTTCCTCGCCCGCTATCGCCGATTGCTGACGCAACGCGCCCGCCGTCGAGCAAATTTGGAGAAAGCGCTTCGATTTCAAGGCTCGCCCTCGCGATTCCTCTTGCCGCTGCTCCAAAAACGCCGCTCGCGATGGATTTGGGAGCCGCCGAACGTGCAGATCCTTCGATTTAGATTTTGATCGATTGTGTTCTCGGAATCCATCACGTAACGTGCTACGGATTTTCTGAACCGGGCCGAATCGACCAAATTACTCGCTTTGCCCAATTTGGTCGAGTCCGAGCCAGTAATACGCCATTATTAAATTGCTAAATAAATTATGTCTGGTTTTTAATTAAAATTTTAAATGGTTTGTCATTTAAATAATTAAATCCTTTACACTTGGATTATAAACGATTAAACAATATTTACCTTTAACAATTAATTTTGTTACTAATATAATAGATAAATGGCATGTTTTATATAATTGTTGTGCATTATAGTTATGATATATCTGTATTTGCTTTTCTTAATATTAATTGATACCCCATAGTAATCAGGGTAATGTCAAGTCTTAGGTGATTGGTTTGCTTCTATGGAAATTTTCTATCAGTTATTAGGGTAAATTGAGAATCACTTATACCTTGTTTGGAAACTTTTTAAGTAATGGAATTGAATTGAATTCCATCGAGAATTGAA
>JBAMIB010000125.1:4453526-4471401 GCA_037177415.1 Kaempferia rotunda | reverse complement strand
CTGTCCTGTAGACCACGCCGATGAGGTTTCCTCTCTAATGCCCACCCCAAATTTGCCACCCATGTTTTTCTACCCATGCTTGTTTGCCCGCATGTGCACAAGGCGATTCATTCATTCCATCGCCCCGTCAATTCATCCCTAGTTAATACGGAGGAGGTAAATCACCCGATGCTTAGACGTGTGAAGTTTCGATCTCTAAATCTCACGTACAACCTCACATATCTTAACTATTACACCACTCTGAAGGGACCACGGGCATAGACTAAGATGTTAGATTATCACAAATAATTAGTAATTTGTAGATATGAAATCTAGAATAATCCTCTAAAAAATAAAATCTCTTCTATATAAACAAGATGTCACTTGATTATCATGACTTACCAAATACCTTCGGGTGGACGTGAATGGATATTTGAGATGAGTATATTATCTTTCGCCATAATAAATACTATCCAATAGTTTCTTGATTTATTTTATTCTAATGATATGAGTGAGTTGCAGAAGGCCCAAAGATGATAAATTTTACACAGTAAAGTTCATGATTAATAATATCCATATGATTTTAGAGTTTTTACTAAAATACTTTACTGGCGGAGGATCAAAATTACTGTCAAATAATATAAAGTCTCAATTTATAAATTAAATCATTAATTGATAAATGTATCCGGTCTTATATCGGATTAGTAAAAGTGACTGCTAATTATTAATGTAGATGATCCAGATATAAAAAGATATATTTAGGCAAGCTGAATTTCAACCTTAAATTTCATATGATAATTTTCCATATCATATCTACAGTGTCATCTCAAGGGACTATGTAAATAAACTATTGAAACTAATTATAGAGGCACGAAGAGCATGTTTTTGTTAGAATCATGATTAAAGAATATGAACAGTGTTTATAAACTAATATGGATAGTATAATTATGATTTTGAGTGTGCATGGTTTAAGTTAATATGAAATTTTAATAAATTGCTGTGAAAACTAATGCTGTTTACAGTTAAAAGTCCGACTTAATAGTTTTTATACGTTGCTTCCATAACAATCCACCGTAAATCACAAAAAAAAACCTAGTTATTATACTCATCTCCTATTAACTTCTTTGATTGGCCCCAAATGTCAAACAAATAGGGAGAAGGTAGGAGACTGGGTTCAAAGTTCAATGTGAATATATAAATTTTCGACTCGGTTTTACCCTTTCTTTTCTGTCCTTTCTCGTTTTTGTTTTTTTGCTTATTTTTTTTTTCTTTTTCAGCATAAATTCTCATTCGCTTCGTCTCTTTCGCTAGATCTGCTTCCTCCTCCAATCCGAAGTGGTAATGCCGAACTCGATCTCGCATCTACCGACTTTTTCGCTCAATTAATCGGGCAATTTGTTTTCATTATTTCACTTACTTGGTTTCCTTAGGGATTGGATCGATCGGCGGCTATGGCGACTTCCCAGCGGCCCTTGGTGGCCGGAGGTGGCGGAAGAAGTGCCAAAGGCGGCGGCTTTCGTCCCTCTGTGTTGCTTCCCCTTTTCGTCGCCGTTCTGGCTTCTTCGTCTTTCTTGGCGGTCCGAGGCAGCGACCGCATGCTGATCTCGTCGGGTATGATAAGCTTTTTTTTTTTTACTGCATTTCTAGAATCTTGAAGGCTTGGGTTTTTTGGGGTTCGATCTCTTTGGGGAGGTTCGAGCACTTTCGATTTCTTCTCAGGGATCTCCGATTCATGTCGTGATTGGAAACCTGAAAAAGAATGTTTTTAGATGTGATCTAGTTAACTGCCTGAGTAAATCACTATATATTTTGCGGGAATGCTTAGATCTTAGTTTTCTACCCGATGATTCTTCTTCAAAATATTCCTCTCTTCTTTTTCTTTGTTCTGAAACGCGCATTGTTCCGTCCTTGGAAAATTTATGATTATGGTTTTTCTTTCTGATGCAGTTGATCATGGACTAATTGACTGGCAAACGAACTTAACTAGAAGGGTACTCACTAGATCCATCATTTATCGTTCAATTGTCTTATGTACTTCATAATTATGTTTTTGATTAATATATCATGATGAATGTTGAAGAATCTGTCTCGGTGATCTTTTCCGTTTCTCTTATTTCTTCTAGAAATTGAACGAGGGAATGCAAGAGAGGAGATCATTGTTTGGCCAACAAGACGAGGAGGCAATAGTTAGGCTAGAAAATGTCGCTATTGAGCGTTCAAAAGCTGTTGATTCTGCTGTATTGGGGAAATATAGCATATGGAGGAAAGAAAGCGAGCATGAATATCCTGATGCAAAAGTTAGATTTATGCGTGACCAGATAATCATGGGTAGGATCTACACTGTACTTGCGAAATCAAAGAACAACATGGATCTTTACCAAGAACTGTTGAGTCGGATCAAAGACAGCCAGCGTGTAGTGGGAGAGGCCAATGCTGATGCTGATCTCCATCACAGGTGAGTTGCTATATTCATAAATTTGGTTTTGCTTATGTGCTAATATTCCATTCAACTTTTTCCTATTTGAAAAATTGTAGTGCTCCTGAGAAAATCAAGGCAATGGGTCAAGTTCTGTCAAAAGCAAGAGAAGCATTGTATGACTGCAAGACAGTAACCCAGAGGCTTAGAGCTATGCTTCAATCCGCAGATGAACAAGTTAGGAGCTTGAAGAAACAAAGCACATTTCTTAGTCAATTGGCAGCCAAAACAATTCCTAATGGAATCAACTGCTTGTCAATGCGTTTAACTATCGAATACTATTTGCTTCCTGTGGAGAAAAGAAAATTTCCAAAGAGTGAAAATTTGGAAAATCCAGACTTCTACCATTATGCCCTTTTCTCTGATAATGTCTTGGCTGCTTCAGTAGTTGTCAATTCTACCATCATGAATGCAAAGGTGGGCTTACTGCTAGGTTTTTGTTAGTAATTTTTGCTTGGATTCAATTTTGTTGCTTAGATTATTATGCTATTACTTGTTGCAGGAGCCAGAAAAACATGTATTTCATCTAGTGACTGACAAATTGAATTTTGGAGCCATGAACATGTGGTTTTTGTTAAACCCTCCTGGAAAGGCAACCATTCATGTTGAAAATGTGGACGACTTCAAATGGCTGAATTCTTCCTACTGCCCAGTTCTACGGCAGCTTGAATCTGCTGCTATGAAAGAGTACTATTTTAAGGCTGATCATCCTTCAGCAGGATCTTCCAATCTGAAGTACCGAAATCCAAAGTATCTGTCAATGCTAAATCATCTGAGGTTTTATCTTCCAGAGGTCTATCCCAAGTTGGATAAGATTCTGTTTCTTGATGATGACATTGTTGTTCAGAAGGATTTGACAGCATTATGGTCTGTCGATTTAAATGGAAATGTTAATGGTGCAGTGGAGACCTGTGGTGAAAGTTTCCACCGGTTTAACAAGTATCTCAATTTTTCCAACCCTCACATTTCCAGCAACTTTGATTCTAATGCATGTGGCTGGGCATATGGGATGAATATGTTTGATCTCAAGGAGTGGAAGAAGAAAGACATAACAGGGATTTATCACAAATGGCAGAATATGGTACGTCAGATAATATTCATCAATGATTTTTATAATTCAATTTTCATGCTCCTGAAACTTGTATATGCTTCTTCTAGACATAAAATCTACTTTGAACTGTAACGATCCTTAAACAACTAAATTGTCTACCAGTTCCTTAGTTTTCTAGCAAGCTTAACTGTACTTCAGTTGTAGAAATTATCTCATCTTATATGCACATGCATTGAGTGATTTAAGTTTATATGTTTAGGAATGTTTCTTTAGCATGATTTATAATTTCATGAGTTAAAAGTAGGTTATGCTGTTCTACGATAGATGCTATCTTTCTTTAGGCCTACATGTTTTCTATGTTATTGATTAATTTGGTTGAATAAACACCTTTTGCAAAATGAAAATCATCTTTATATGTTCCTCATTCAATTTTGACCTCCTCTAATTACTCTAACGCTCATTAGCTAATGATTGTTTATTTTATTTGCATGGATATCATAGTTCTTACTCTTGACTAAAGCCAGATATGAAGCATTCTGTTATGCACTCAATTGATTTACCCTCCAAAAAAGTTTCTTGCTTATCATTTGAACGACTTTCTTTCTGCATCAGAGTAGTGCCAAATATTTCATGCCTCAGGAAGTGGATACAAAGACATTCAGGATTTTAGATAGTTATGTGCATCTGTAGAATTGGGTATTTAGCTAATCCAGTTACTATATTTTAGATGTACTTGTATAAGTGTGGCTTTTTGAAGGTGAAAACTTGGCTTGGCTTAGATGATTCCAACTTGGAAAATTTGCCCTCGAACCTGACCTGAAACCTGAAGTTTTACTACTATATCGAACTTAAATTGCATGCTGGATATAAATCCAACTGCATGAGCACTTGTAAGATTTCATGACTGTATCTGCTTTTCCTCTTAGAATGAAGACCGGGTGCTATGGAAGCTTGGAACACTTCCTCCAGGATTGCTCACATTTTACAAACTAACTTATCCCTTGGACAAATCCTGGCATGTTCTTGGCTTGGGGTATAACCCCACGATCGATCGCGCGGAGATAGAAAATGCAGCAGTCGTCCACTACAATGGGAACATGAAGCCTTGGCTGGAGTTAGCAATGACTCGGTACAGGACCTACTGGACCAAATACATCAACTATGAACATCCTTACATCAAGACATGCAAACTGAGTGAATGAGAACCGAGTCGTGAGGGGCTTTCAAAGACACAACCTCCTCCTTTAATGATCAGTGAGATTGTTTCAATGAAACAATGTTATTGTCAAAGAACCACCTTGCTCTCAAATTCATTCTTGACTCCTCTTCTTTTGTTAATTTTTTTTCCCAAGTCCTTTCTTGTGGAGAGATGCTTGTGGCAATTTATGCTTGCATCCCTGTTCGTAGTGACTCTTTTGTAATTGACAGACTAAATTTTTTTTTTATTATTAATTATTATTATATAATGCTTATTGTTTCTTTAATGCCCCTTGTAGATATAATCCAGTCATTTGATATAATTCACTAATTCTAAGTTCAAATTTGACTATGGCAAACCACCTTAGTCATCAGGTAAATCAAGAGGGAAGATCGTTTATTTATTATTAAAAATTTTATTTTTGAGCATCAATTTCATTTGGTTTAGTCCCTCCAATTAATTATTAAAAAAATTATTTATTTTTTTTAGTGAGAAATGTCCCTGATGATTTTAGATTTGTCAAAAAGGAGCTGCATAGTTTTAAAACTTTTTATTTAATCTTCCATCACTTAGGGGCTGCTTGTTTTGAGGGTATAATAACTAAGAAATGAGAATGGTATAAAATAGAGGTGGTTAGTTTGAGGGTTTTATTTTGAGGGTATAGTTTCATTCCTTATTTTTAATCAATCCTCCATTCCCTCTAAAGTGAGGGGTTTGAAATTCAGTCCCCTTCTTCTCCATTCCCCTTCTTTCTACACCCAAATAATATATAACCAAACAACCTCTTTTATAATGATACTCATTCTCTGTATTAAACCAAGCAATCCTGTAAAATTAATGATACTCATTATCATTCCCCACTAATATCATTCGCATTCTCATTCTCACGATTAAACCAAGCAGCCCCTTAGATATTAATGGAGAATGGATTTCGAATAACAGGATCATTTTGTAAATATATGTAAATTCTGGGAGTGACCTAAAATTGCCCAGCTTGTGGACCGGATTGGAACGAGAACTGCTTCCCCGACTTCCTCTTTCCACGTGGACGGAGGAAACTGACTCAACTAAGTGGGCCCATGATGTTACCCATCTCTTTCGTTTTTTTCTTTCACAACCTTCTCGTGCGACATCATTTTTCTTTCGTACGTATTTTTGAACTTCGCAATATACCCGTGCATTAGAGTTTCACAAAAGTGGAGCCCAAAGAGTTAAAGAGCCATTTATTGTGCCACGTGGAAGGTAAATTCTGTGTGGATGTCAAGAAGCTTGATGATTTACCGGCCAGGTGGATGGAGTTCCCTCACTTCCCCTATCTCCTTCCTCACAACGAACTTATCAAATGTCGAGGTATTTAAAGCGCGAGCTCCTCGTCACTCTCGCTTCGCTTCTTCTCCCTCCCCCTCGATCCCCGATCACCGGATCCGACGATGTCCACCGGCGTCCTCTTATCCCTCCCCTCGCCGTCGCTCTCTTCTCCTCCCGCCCGCTCGAGGCTCCAATGCCGCCCTCCCGCTCTCGCTCCCGTCGCCCGCGGCGGTCCAATCACCGCCCCTGCCAATCCCATTAGGTAGGGTTTTCCATTTTCGCTGATCCTGGCGAATCTCTATTCTTGGCTTTGATTTTGGCCGTTGTTTCGGGATGTTGTAGGCTGCTCGGCCCTGCCCCTGTTCTTCCCATCACGGGCATGCCGTCGATGATTAAGAAGGCAAACAAAAGGCTTGGTGGAGTGACATGCTATGCTGCGCCGCTCAGTCCGCATACGGTTCAATGGGTTTCTGCTGTTTCCATCGCGTAAGCAAGCTGACTCAATTGGTAGATGTGCTTCTCTTCAATTGCCTCATTAAAATTTATTAATTTCCTGTGCTTTGATCTTGAAAGTGAAGCCTTTTTCTTTAAGTTCTGGAGCGTCCAAGTCACTGTCATAGATTCATAGTAGTTGGTGAGAGGACTGGTCCCACACATGGACGGATTCATGACCTAATGGCTAGTAGGGGCAGAATTATTACAACAGAAACTCATGATCGTAAACTAAATCTCACTGCATCCTTTCTTTTGCCTCGCTAGCATTATAAGACTTGAGTGATCTTACCAATTAGTTAAATTTACAAATTGATAAATTGGTATAGTCTACTCGTTCGAAGTCATTGTTGGATAGCAAGTATATTGAACAAAGTATTTTGTAATTTTACCTGATTCTAGTTAACATAAATTGAGTTCTAAATATAATCTAATCAAGCTTGCCCTAATCATGCCTCTTGGGTTAGGTTGGGCTATATATATATATTTTTTTTTAAATCATGAACATTTATTACAAGATTGAGATTTGGATGGATGTAATCCAATCGTAATTATTTTGGAATATATTAGTTTCAAATAATTGTATCAGTTAAGAAATAGTTGCTTTTGCATTTGGAGTTCCCATTGAAAATATTTTTTTATGGATTATTTTATAAGTCAAACGCTTGGTTTGAAGGAAAGTTGTGCTATTTTTACTTCTTTAATTATTGGATATACTTTGTTAGAATTATATAAGACAAAATAAAATTACAAGAAACATTATAAAAAAAAAGATAAAAATGAAAAGGATACATTATATATATAGTACCTAGAAAACAAGAGCTTTGATTAGACAATGTCATATGAGAAGCTAATAAAATATGTTGGTCCATATGCATGATCGTTGAGGTAACTCTAAGTTGCACAATAACTAACACCTTGGGTTAAGGTTGATTTGGCATCAATTTGGAGCTTTTTGTGGTACTTCATGCAGGACCTGTCCCTAGGAGAGATGCTCCAAACAACCACTTCAAACCAAATAACTGATCAATCTCTATACTCCTACCATATGGATGTTCACGGTCATATCATTGCTACATTATTGAAGAAATCTAGTTTTTGGAAGCACTGTTGCACTTTTCCTATTTCTCACAAAGGGGAGTCTGGCGCAATGGTAAAGTTGTTACCGTGTGACCTAGAAATCAAGGGTTCGAGTCTTGGAAACCGCCTCTTGCATAGTAAACTAAGACTGCGTACAATAAATTATCCCCAGCATCCTGCATTGGCAGAAGCTCGGGTTGCTCTTTTATGTTTAAGCTAGTTTCCTTCTAGTGTGTCAGCATTTTACCCTTACTGTATCTGCTTCTTCCAAGAAAGATTCCTCAGAAACTTGGAGACATTGTTTCGTTTGTTGGATGACCAAGAGAGAGGAAAGGAAGAATTGTAATAAATCATCCAATGGCTCTTCCAACGACTTAGTTTTCATAGATCATAGAGAAAACATCTAATGGGGTTCTAAACATTTATGTTAATCCTAGTTATCACCAATCAACTTTGTTATGAAAGATGCAATCTTGCTAGATATAAGAAAGGTTCACAGTATTCCTTGACGACTTGTTTAAGCATCTGTGCAATTAGTGAATGTTCTGGCTATGACAACTAAAGGAATCATATTCATACGGTCTATGTTTTCAATTTCAACTTCCTATTCCCTTGGTGCTGACATCTTTAGTTCCTTATTTTTTAGGTACCCATTATTGTTGTCAAAAAAATTTTCTTTATACCGCCATAATGTCTTCACTACACCATCATTCTTCTAAACAAGCACTTTATGCTCTCAGGGTGCTAATGTTCGCCAAAGGCACAGCAATCCATAAATCTTTTCTTCTCCCTCTTTTTGCTTTGCAAGCGCCTCCAAGTGTCATTTCATGGATCAAGTAAGCTGGTCTTGATTCATCTACTTCATATTAATAATCGGCATTTTTTCTTCTTCTTTCGTCTTATTATTACTTGTTTAAAATGTGGCAGGGGTGACTATGGCACATGGGTTGCGTTTTTGGCATTTCTGGTCCATCTTTTCTACTACATTCCAGGTTAAGCGTTTCTTGTATCTAATACTTATTCTCCTACATTAATTGATAAATTGTCAATTTCATTCTAATAGCAGTGCCTTTCCTATATTTAACTGCTTCTCTGTAATAGCACTTTTTTCGAACTATTTACTTGAAAAATGTCAAAATTCAACTGAAAATTGTCTATCTTTGTGTGCAGGCCAACTTGAGTTGCCTTTCTTTACAACGCTGTTTGTCATCATTGCTCCTCATCAGACCATGAACTTAAGGTAAAGTAATAAACATTCACCTTTCAAGAATAAATTTTAGTAGTCTTTCATTGTCTATATCTCCAAGTTGTTGCCTTTTCACTTACAAATGTGCTAATTCTGACTTGAGAAAATCGAGAACTTTACATTTCAATTTGTAAGTTCAAACTAACCGCTCAACCATTCTGAACATTGGGTCTGTGCTCCACTCAATTCAATTGTTCAATTAGATTGAAAACCACAAATGATGTAAAATAATTTTAAAAAAAAAAGAATATAAATGGGCTCAACCAATCTTTTACTTTAGTTTCAAACTCTTCTCAATTGAGTTCTCCAATTTTAAACTTGCCAACTAAACAGTAGATCTTTATTCAATCTTCTCACATGTAGCCACTACACTGATTAATATGTGTGACTTCCACCATACTTATCATGTTGGTGCCTACTTTTCCTTGCAGAGATACTCAATCTGGTTCAATCGTGTCCTTGGCAATAGCTGCTTATCTGGCCTTTCAGCACTTCTCCAAGGTTGGAAGCTTGAAAAGTGCATTAGACAAAAGCGCCATCGTAGCAACGTCAGCCATCATCTTCATCACCATCATCCCTTGCCTGTTCCTGCTCTGATCCAGCTCCGACAAGAAGCCGTCAAACATAATGATCTGTGAGCCCGAGTCCACCACGTACTCATCTTCCGTAGGTTTACCTCCTGTTGCCATGTAGCATAAGGTTTGGCATGTTATCTAGAAAAGTTTCTACTGAAGCTCCCCCATACATTCTATAATGAATTTCTTATGTAAATGGTCCAAGTCGATATGGCCCTTCATCGCTAATTCCTTAGTTTGGATGGATGAATTCCAAATAACTTGCCCAACCTCGTGATTTCAGCAAATTGTCGCAAATATGAGTTTTGGCTTTGATGGTGCCCTTTGAGTTAATTTGGTAGAAACCATCTGCTTGAATAGGATCCAGCTGATTCCAAATTAAAATCTTCTTCTACTTTATAAATAGAAATAAAATCTAGCAGTTTGGGATTAAGATCAGGCTGTATTGGATGGAACAGGGATCCAGGAAAAGAATGACGTGGTGAACGATAATTGTGGAATCGGAGGCGGTCTCGGAATCGACAATTAGTGCTTCGTATCTCAAATTGGACAGGTGATCTCGAACCCGTTCTCGACTCAGCACGCGTCGTCCGTAGTCGACTCGTTGTCTTATCTCCTCATTTTATTCTTCTTTGAGTTTTTATTCATTTTTATTAATTGGGAGCCAGAGGAGGGGAAGCAGTGGTCACCCCCTCCCTCCATCGCCGATCTCGATCCCTAGGCGCAGGTACGATCGCTTCTCTTCTCGGCATTTCTTATTTCTCGTTCGATTCGTCCTTTTGGATCCCTAGTCGAGCTCACGCGGATTCTTACTTGATTCTACTTTTCGATTGTGCGACAAGAATCCTAATTCCTCTACGTTTGATAAATCGTAATGTTTGGAGAGTAGCTAATGTTGGATTTTGAACCCTATGTTGATCTATAGGGTCAGATCTTGATCTGTTTTTTAGCTTATTCCGTTTAATCTGAAATCTTCCTGGCGGATCATTTCTTCGAAAAAAGTAATCGGCATTTATGAGCCTCACTTTGATTCACCTCTGTCAGAAAACTTGATGGTAGATCGGGTTTTGATCGATGCTACTGGTGGAGCAGTTGCACACTGAATACCCATTTCACAAGTGTCTATTTAATGTGGTAAACTGCTAGATTTTCGAGTCTCAGTGATCATTCACACATTTTTTTTTTTGGCTTTGATAACTGAAAATTGTGTGTGTGAAACCAGATCCAAGTGTCACTATCGTTTGTAGTCTTTGATACTACTAGATATAGTTTGAATCTTCTTGCGCCACATGCTACAATAAGATGTCTCAAACTACTAACTTGTCACCTCCACCACAATGATATTGTGGTGAACTTTTTGTCTCCCTTAATTGAATAGCACAGGCACAAAAAGAAGAGAAATTAATGTGGTTTGGTGTAAATCTACTCCACTATGAGAATCAAAATCTATATAATATTAAGAGCAAAAAGTACAATAAACCAGCAGAAATCCATTGTCCACATCAATATTCAAATCTCTCTCGATACTATCTAGACTTGCCTGTCAGCCATCAATGGGGAAAACCATGACAATTCACCTTGAGTGCTTCCCAGGCATAACAAGCTCTTCTCGAAAAACAAATAAATAAATCCTTTGCTCTACAAACAAAAGTCTCTCACATTTCATAAACACACAATAATGATGTCTTCTAGGTTCCAAAAGCTTCACTTAGCAGTATGGGACTAGAGTGTGGAGTTCACTTCATTCTCCCATTAATATATGCTAGAATACTTATAACACTCACGAAATTCAATAGCACAATTGCTACCTCTGACCAGATACATTTTAGTTGCTATTTTACTAATTTGATCATGATCGAGGAGATTTTTTTTTCAAAAAAAAGGTGTCTCTTGTAGACAGGAAAGATGCTTGTGACAGATCACGGTACTAATTCATATAGAAAATGTAACAATGCTCAATTTCTTTATTTTCCAATACTGCAGTCTATTCAGATCAGAATAATACAAAAAACTAAGCACTTGGAAAAGTATATTAGCAGAATTCATGTACAAATGAAAACTTGGGATAATTGTGTTAAAACATTGCATAAAAACAGGAACCTCTGGAATTTATGTAAACCTGGAAATGGTTGAACATTTCATCTGAGAAATGTTAGAAATATTGATCAGCTTGAAGTTACATATTGCTCTGTTGAAATTATATCAGTGTTTTTTACTGGGAAAGGATGTCTAACTTTCTTGAGCATTGGGAAGCATTGTCGAGGAAGATGGCTTGCCTCTAGAGATGGCTATTGTAACACAACAGTTGAGAATACTTACTGGAAGATTCTAGAAACTATCTTAGCACGACAGTACTGTTTATGTCTCCTATTTTTACAGTGCTTGCATATGCTTTTAGTTAGCTGTTGAGGCTTTATTCACTGCCATTTTTTTTTGGCATATGGCTCTATCCGCAATCGTGCTCTAAGAAATCTCCAAACATGATGTCCATATACAGTATTATCCTGCAGTGTTTTGGTTAGTTTTTCATACGTTTCTCTGTTGCATTTGCTTCAAGATCATTATGTCGAAGATGGGTGCTGACAAACAGTTGGATCAAAATGAGGAAAATGGCATGCCATCATCCCAACAAGAGGTTAGATTAGAACCCCCATAATGGAAATAGTTAATTGAGATAGACATGCACAGCTTTTTGAGAATATATTGACAAAGAAATATCATCTCTTTGAGGTATCTATGGCTTCTACATTGTAGGAACAAGCAATAAAGAAGAAATATGGAGGAATGATACCCAAAAAACCACCATTGATATCCAAGGCAAGTGATTCTATCTTGAAATGGAAGTTTTAACTCAGTTTAATAGCCAGATAGATTTCCTTGAAGATTTTTTTGACAACCAACATTATGAAACTCATGCAGGATCATGAACGTGCATACTTTGATTCTGCGGATTGGGCTTTAGGGAAGGTATCGGCATTGTTTCAATATCAAGCATGCAACTGTTTTCAACTGAGAGCTGATGTATAGCCTTATCTATCTTATATGCATGGTTTATTGCTATAGCAGGGAGGGAATGCTCAGAAACCTAAAGGACCTCTAGAGGCTCTTCGCCCAAAGCTACAGGTGCCTGTCAATAGAACTCATTCTGCTATCCAGAACATAACATTAGACTATTTTCCTTTGTAATTGGTCATTTCACTGGGGTACTAATTGACTCCATCTTTTCGTTTTTATTAGCCCACACCACAGCAGCAAGTTCGCTCCCGTCGGTCAGCGTATGCATCTGCTGATAATGAAGGTACATATGGATGTTTACTTTGAACCTTCCATAGTTGTTTTCACAGCTCTTGTTCAAGGTTTACTGATCTCAATCCTGTTCAACATGCAGATGGTGGATATGGTGCTGCTTCTGAAGATATGAATGGCGATAACAACAACGATCAGTAATTACATAAATCCTCATAAATCTGCCTGGCTCAGTGATTTCAATTCTTCCTTTATTAACCTGTCTGAACCATTTACTAGTTCCCATGAGTAGTAATGCTTTCTCATATGCTATCAGATGTGGCCATTTGCTTTTGACGACAGTAAGATTTAGCTTGTTTTGACTATAAAAAGTATAGCTAAGATTATTGTTATGTTTGTCATCTACATCCACATCAGCTTTTTTTAGGGCGGTAAATAAACCAAACGTTCATGAACAAGCTTGGTGTTCGGCTTGGTAAAACTTGTTTAGTTCGTTCTATATACATAAGATCAATTAAACAAACAAGTTTGAACAGCTCGTTAAAATAAACAAATAAGCTTGAACACATATGTTTTCAGCTCATTAACGTTCGTGAATAGCGTTCGTGAACAGCATTCGTGAATTGTGTTTATTAATAAAATTTTTATAAACATGCTAAATAAAAAAAATAAATAAATAAGTTTGAATTTTGAAGTTTAATAATCAAACAAACAAATAAAAATCTCAAACAATCAAACAAGCTTAAATTGAAAACTCGATAACATCTAAACGAACCAAACTCAAACCAAAGTCAAGCCAAGAATGGAGAGCTCGATAACATCTAAATGAATCAAGTCCAAGCCAAGGTTCAAACAAGATCAAGCTCATGAAAAATAAACTAAGCCAAGCTTGAACAATCATTTCAAAAGTTTGGTTCATTTTAAGCTCGGTTCGACTCGGCTCGATTACCTTATCAAACAAACTTGAACACCCAAAAGCTCAGCTCGGCTCGGATTGTTTACAGCCCTATGAAATTTGACATATTCGAGCATATTCTTCATCCATGGTCATTTGCACTAATGGTCAGTAGTCATCTATGATTTACCTCCTCTGTAATATTAGAGGAGGCTCTGTACGTTAGAACATATACCTACTTTATGTCTTGACCATTTACACTAATGATTATTAGTCATTTATAATTTACCTTCTCTACATTTTGGTACATATTAACAGAGGTTAAGAACTTCCCTCTACCCGATCCTTCAATTTTTGACCTGACCCAGAGCAGGAGGCAGCACTGCCACTGCCACTGCCACTGCCCGTACCGAGCGAGCGTGCAATCGACAGAGACAGGAGGGGCGCCCGTGCGGAAGACGAGGCCGTTGGCACGGGAGACTCAGACGAAATTTGAAGGTTGGCATGCGTTTGTCATGATGCCAGTTAATGGCATGCAGGAGGAGAAGGGAGAAGACGATGAGGCAGTACGATTGTCTGGCGCAGCAGAAAGAAACACTTGTATTAATAGGCTGATTGATTATGTCTTCTCATGGCCTAAAAGTAGGCAGAAAAGGAATTGAATTGTAAGACTAAAACACAGTAATAAGTTAAACAAAATGAATCGATTAATATTGAATTCAAGCTTGCTTGAAACATTAAAAAAAAAGTTTACATCTAACATGATATGTGTTCAGCAGCCTTTGATGGATCCGGCTTTGCGGAATATTAAAGAGGATTGGGGGAGGTCATAATTGTGATATATAAAGCACCCCTTGTTCAGCAATCATGTTCTCTTTCTCCCTTCCTTCACTTTCTAAGACTAGACTGGAGATTAAAGCAAAAGAGAATGAATCCTGAAAAAGCCAATCCAGTCTTCAATATCAATTTTCCTGGTTCACAATTTAGTTGGACGTTATCGTTATGAACTAGGGTGAGTAAAATATCAGTTAAATTGAAATAATCAATCGAACTAATTAAATTTACAAATTCAGTTTGATTAATTCAAAATTTATTTTTTTAAAAAAAAATCTCAATTATTTTAATTTATGTGGCTCCATCTCAATTATAAAATTCAGGATTCATTTAAATCGATTAAATTGAATTATCAACCATTCACTAATGCATTATGATCGATCGATTGTTGGTTCAAATTTATGAGTTGTGACAACTCAAAGAAATACATAGTCAAGTGGTGCATATAGTAGTCAACTGATAATGTAGCATCAATCGACTATTTAGTAACTGACTAAATTAATCAAATAAATTTATGAATGAGCAAAATCTTAATTAAATCAAAATAACTGATTGAAGAGTTTTAATTTGAAACTTAGTTTGAATAATTTGAAAATTCAGTTTTTTAATAACATTTAATTTGGTCTTAATTATAAAATTCAAAATTTATTTAAGCCAATTAAACCTAACGGTCAATAATCGGCTTATATATTATGTATGATCAGTCGATTGCTAGTTAGGATTTATGAGTTGTTATAACTCAAAGAAATATATAGTTAATTAAATGATACAAGAGATTGTCCATGTAGCAGTTGACGGATGACGAGCATCATTCGATTATTCAATATTCGACTGAATTAATCAATTTTATATATGAGTTCAATTTTAGTGATACACTTTAATCCGATCGATTTATTAAAAAAAATCAATTAATTTGGTTTCATTAATTAGTTCAATTCTAGGGTTCGATTTTAACAGAACGCTCCAACTCCTTTGAAGTGCACCCGCTACTCTACCATGATCCCTAAAATGAGTTGTTTCTTTGTTACGTTATTCAACTCAGCCGGGTTTAGCATGCCCCAGTTTAGGCATGAACATGTAGGTTGTAATCCTAGTTCTTAGCCCAAATCTGGCTGGTGTTCTTGTTAGGACGACAAACAAGCTAAGCCGAGTTAAGATTTATAGTGTTCAAGATTATTTAATAAGGTAACCAAGCTGAGTCTAAAATAAACAAATCCGTTAAAATGATTATTCAAGTTTGACTTGGTTTCTTTTTCACGAGCTTGAGCTTGGTTTGATCTTAGTTTGAGTTTAGTTCATTTAAATGTTATCGAAATCTCAATTCAAACTTGTTTATTTGTTTGAATCTTTTCCATTTGAAGTTGGTTTGATTAGTAATTAAGTTTGATAATACAAATTTGTTTATTCATTTTGAAAGTTTTTTTATTTATTTAGCAAGTTGATAAGAGTTGTATTGACGAACATGGTTCACGAATATTGTTTACGAGCATTCTTCACGAATGTTATTTATGAATATTATGAACGCGGTTCACAAACAATATTTACGAACATTAATGAGTTGAACACATATATGTGCAAGTTTGTTCATTTAGATAAATGAGTTACTCATTTAATAAATCTTGTGTATATTAAATGAACATAAACAAACTCTTAACAAGCGAACACCAAGTTTATTCACGAACATTCAGTTCATTTACACCACAGGGTGTTCTAGGCTAGGTACGACCCAAGATGGCTTGTTTTATACCTTGCCCGTTGAGATTGAAGTTATTGAATGGGTGATCACTCTCTTGTCTAACCGGTTATGTTAATCACAGGTGGAACCATGTGTTAGCCTACTTGGACTTTAGCTCAGGGTCCGACGACATAAAGGAGGAGCTTTTGAATTTGTGGCGGAAGAAAGGAAGAAAATGTGAGTGTGAGAGAAAGTAGCACAGGGCCAATATTGTTTTGAAAAGAGAAAAACTTAATCATATAAATTGATCCCGTCCAGAAGTTGGGTCAGATGAAATGGTCGATTGATGGGGGCAAGAACTTTGACGGTGCAAAGATTACAAGCTGGAGATTCGGAAGGTGAGCTGGAAAGTGGATCCTTGTGCACCTCAGCAAGGGGAAATGGTGGAAAGTTGTTCTGCACACACTCAGATGAGAACACAGGAGCGTTAGATATCCAAAACTAGGGAAAACGTCCCCATCTTAGGTACTCCGACGCTCAAATTAGAAATCGTCTTCGATGCAAAATGCAAGATGCAAAAAGGAGAAAAAGATGAACAGTAAATGTAGAAAGTGTAAAAGACTCAGAGTCCAATTAAAAGTCTAATTGTGCAAAAGTCCTTAATGTGTATGTGTACGTATCTTTTTATACTACCTATTAGGGCTTCAGTTGTAATCAGGGGACAAGAAATATTTGCATAAGGGGATGTCAGGTGTAGAGGTTGCAGTGAAGGCTCCTCGTAGACCAAAGGAACCTTCCATCTGTCAGACTAACAGAATATTCTCTGACGCGGGCTGTTACTCCCTAACAGGCAGTTGTGATTCTCTGACATGGTTGTCTTTAGGAAGTGACCTGACAGGCGCCTGAGCTGCTCAGGTATGCATGAGGAGTGATATCCTTGCGAATGAGTGAGCTGACTCTCGATGGACCAGGCCGGTGCAGGGGCCGACCGGGGTGTACACTTGAGTGATATGATCTTGACTGGGGAGTTGGGTTTCTAAGGGACAGACCGGTGTCAGGGCAATCAACAGTATGCTTGAGAGTTATGATGAGTAAGGGTGGTGCTCTGAAGGGCCATGCCACCTTAGTGGTCGTCCAACTATATGCTCAAGAATTAGAGTTGTATGTATAAGGTTGGGTCCTAGAGGGCCTGGCCGGTGCCTAATTGGATGGGAGAGTATTGTGATTACCCAGGAGGCTTGATGTCTACGTGATGTATGCAGAGTGATAGGGAATCCGATCGAAATGAGCCAATCGGGTAAGTGTTACACCCGTGCAATAGGCAAGGTGTCCCTATTAGGTATGGGGTGCTGGGAAATTCGACGGGTGTTAAGCCGGTCAGGTGTGAGTTATGTGTACAAGCTATAAGTTGTGCGTCAGGGGGACCTGACTGGTGCAAAGCCAGTCGGGTGTGCTCTACACTTGTGAGATGTAGGCTGGGCGTCAGGGCACTTGATTGGCGTCAATTCGGTTGGGTGGGCTCTACACTTTTGAGTTGTAGGCTGAGCGATGAGAGATCTGACCGGTTCTAAGACGACCGGGTGCGTTGTGCCTACCTGATGGTGAAGTTGTGCCGACCTGATGGTGAGCGAGGTGTTTGAAGATCCGATCGGTGCCAAGCCAGTCGAGCAATTGCAATGCTAACGAGGTGAGGAGTGGTTACTGTTAGGACCAATGCGTACGGGCTAGAGGGGGGTGAATAGTCCGTCACCCCCAAATCGTCGCGTCTTCTTCCTACGATGTTAGTGGACAGCGGAAACACAAAAGACAAACACTAACAA
>JBAMIB010000125.1:4430140-4441125 GCA_037177415.1 Kaempferia rotunda | reverse complement strand
ATGTCTCGGAAACTCATCCCATCCGGATTAGTTTTCTCCACGAAAATTTTAATCCGGGGACATGGGACCCTATGAAAATCCGGGAGCACGAAAACCAACACGTCCACCTTACGAACAGCCGTGGAGTAGGAGTTCCATCTCCGAACCACGTAAATCGGTGTGTCTTTCTTGTTGTTAGTTTTTGTTTTAGTTTTTCCGCAGTGAACTAACCTTGTAGGGAAAGACACGACCACCTCTAGCCGGACGATTAGGTCCTAACACCAGACTCCTGGCCAAGCACTCCTCTTCTTTATTGGCCAGCTAGGAATAGTGTTGGACTTCTAGTTCTTGGAGCTTCTAAATGAGTGCTAACTCTTCAATCTCCTTTTAGGCCAGCTTGGAGGTGGCCTGCTCTCTTTGAGTGATTTCCACCCGAGTGCCTGAGTCGGCGGCCTGCAGCTTCAATTTTAGGCGATCTAGCCGAGTGGCTAGATGCTTAGATTTCTTCTATTCAACTGTCAGAAGCTGCTCTAATTTTAACACCTCTTCTCCTCGACTGGAATAGTCTTGGGGGAGGGAAGAGTCGCCAGCACCGCTCGGAGGGCCTTTATGTGTTTTTGGTACTCCCGGTTGCCTTTGGACATCTTTTGGCAAAAGGAGGAGACATTGATCCATTGCTGCAAAGTATTACATGTGTCAGTCACGAAAACGCTAGTATGGACAAGTATGGAGCTAAAGTATGTTACCCCAGTAGATCCCTGATTCATCAGGTCTATATGGGCCTCCACCGACAAGGGGTCAGCGAAGGCCTAAGCGTCTTCAAAAGATTAAGCGAGAGACCCATGAATCTTAAGCACATGATCGGGGGACATGGAAGGCCTTGGAAAAGTGTTTAACTGCTTGCGAGAGGGCAGTCTGATTGTGGCCTTAACTCGTTGCTTAGAGGTGGATGAGCTAGCCTTCTTCAACTTGGAGGAGATACGAGAAATATCCTCCTGACCGAGCAGCCGGTCGGTCTGCTTCCCTTTGGATTGATGGGGTTGTTTGACTTGTTTCCCCTTGGACTAATGGGGCTGCTCAATCTGTTTGCCCTTGGATGGAGTGGGCTGATCGGATGGTGGTGGAGGAAGATAAGAAATGGGATCCGCTGCTTGCGGAGGAGATGAAACTACTTCTTCCCAACTAGCTGAGAAATGCTTGGATCCCTAGAAGGTTGTGCTACTTCTCGGCTCCACTCGAAAGTGCTCTTCTGGGCTAAAGAGCTCATTGCTTGGGAAGACGGGGAGCCCACCTAGCAGCGTTTGCGCCGCTGAAGAGGAACATTATCTTCAGAGGACGCCAAACGGGACGAAACCTCCACAGGAACCAGTGAAGGTCATTCGGCCCCCAACTCCATAGTGTTAGTCACAGCATCGCTTGCTACGACTTGAATGACATCCCCCTCATCATTCGGCTCGTGTGAGCCGACCGGGTCACATCCTAGAGCAGCCAAGTCATCCATAGCTAGCCGCTCTTACCCCTTTTCATCTAGGAAACCAAAGACGTCTCCCATGTGTGACTTCAACATGACTTAGCCTGCAGAAGGAAAAGAGAGAATTAGTTAGCAAAAAAGGAAAGAAGACGAGTAGAATGACTTACTGAAGCGATCGAACAATCTCACCCGAATGGGACTCATGCCAAAGATATATAGGATGCCTTCCTCCAGCATCTTCAGAGTGTGAAACTGTACACCAGCCAAAGCTTGAGCAATCTGAAGGAAGGGGTGCTCAACTTATAACATTTTATCTTGGCCTGTCAAGGCAACTCAGTTTGCCAGCCGGTCGGGAAGGAGAAGGGAGTATTAGGCTGCACAAAAAAGTAATGACTTTTCTAGCCTTTATTCGAGGTGGAAAGTTCTTTAGGAAGACAAAGCCAGAACGGGCTTGCAATAAGAAAGCACCCGACTCGGATAACTTAGGGTAAAAGAAATACTAGAATATTTGGGGTCGTAGAGGAATCCTATACATCTTATATATCACTACTATCCCGCAGAGCACTCGGATGGAATTAGGGGCTAGTTGTTGAAGGGAAATGTAGTAATACGGTGAAGAAAGGATGGATAGGGAAGCGAAGGCTAGCTAGGAACTGGTCCCTAAAAAAGGAAGGTATCCTTCCGACGGGATATGAGGGCGGTGATCGCCGAAGGGGATGATATAGTGATAAGACTTTGGTAATTCAAAACCGAAGTGGACTTGGTCCACATCACCGCCTTCCATATTGGAAATGACGATGTGAACCAAAGATCGGCCACATAACTGGGGGCAGAAGTCATCATTGGAGAAGAAGAGAGGAACTTACGCGAGGAAGCCGGAAAATAGGAAGGAAGGAAGAAGAAGGTCGCGGAAGCAGGGGAAGCAGCGGAGGTAAAGTCAGCGGAGCTCAAAACCTAAATGAAGGTAAAATGAATTTCAGCGCAATAACTACTTTTAAACTCTCCGATACCCTCGTCCCCATCGTACGATCAACTGGAAGGAAAAAATGAGGTGATATCTCAGTTGTTGATTTCAAACACCAAAATTCGTACCGTTAGTGGTTAGATCAAATCGCTACAGCGATCTTTCAAATCACACATTCTCTCCACGTAAAGCTGCCATGTGTAAGTTTAGTATGGGCACATTAAATGAAAAGATACGAGGAATAATGACGGATACTCTGAAGATGTGGACGGCGTGCTCAGTATTAAATGATGAATGACCCGCATGATCCCGAAGGAGCTCTGCTGGAAGTGCTCCAAGCGAGAAAGGCATCCGATCGGGTAGTGCAAACGATTGGTGCTCAAACATTAAGAAGGCATTCAGTCGGGAAGATGAAGTCACGGTTGCCTAACCAACAGATGTCCAGTCAATCGGACACTCATCCTCCTTCGACTAGACTTGAGGGGGGAGGCTTGTGATCAAGCGGAAGAGAAGACATGTCAAAGGTCGGTCAGCAAAGAAGCCACATCCCCTGGTCTCAGTATTAACTAGGCAGACTAGCTTGCTAACCGAGTGAAGCACTCAGTTGGCCAACGTAACTTGCTTCAATTAGACATCAGATATGAATACATGTCCGGATGAATAGACCAACTTCATAGATAAAGAATGATCGTCAGAGAGTCGACCAAGCAACGTACTCAGTCGGACATATAGGTTCCATAGACAAGGTAGAGTGGTTGTCCAGCTGCTCGACCGGGTGATGCACTCGGATAGGCTAACCAACTTGTCCTATATAACAACAAAGGAGCATTGATCTAGTTATACAAGTTGTCCGTCAATATCAAGAAAAAAAGTCAGTCGATTAGAAGGTAGTCACTGAGGTGCAATACCTGATCGGCCTTAGAGCTACTAGTTCTCTTTGTGGCCTAGCACATCAAATGATAGGAGAATATTTGCTATCAGAAATAAGCACTGTAGTGCCTTGTACGTAGGAAGTTTCCAAATCTGACATGTAAGGATGGCGAGCCCAATTAAGAAAAATTCATTAAGGAAAGGAATCAGACGTCATAAATTGTCGGTGCTATTTAGGGTAACCCGACTCTCAACTGGCATTTCCTATTCTCCAGGTATAAATATGACCCCTCACAAGCAGTGAAGGTATGAAAATCTAATCAATCTCATCTTTTCTCATTCTCCACTTCATCTTCATCTTCTGCGTTGAGCTAACTTGAGCGTCGGAGGACCAAACAAGGGGACACCTCTCCTTGTTCCTTTGTTTGACCACTAACGTTCCTTTCCGAGTTGTTTTGAATAGTGCGTAGGTTCCCCTCCTGTGGACTCTCATTGACTCCACGTGGAAGACATCATCCCTGATGTCTATCTTCCAGCTTGCAGACATGAACAGTATCATTGCTCACTGATAATACTTTGCAAGATATTTAGGCAGCATCGGTGGTTTCTCGGTTTTCATTTCACTATGTTATCTTATAAAAATTCTTACACTTGTGTCTTTTGGGATCTTCCTGTACTCTTCAAAATGAAAAGAAACAAATTCTCACTTAGTTGGAAGACAATGCATGGATTGCTCCTATAAAATTGGTTAATGCACATTGCATATCATAATCAAAAAGTTGAATAAGCATCAACAATGGCTCTCATTTTGGAGGTTCCTTACTTCCTTTGTCTCAAAAGAGAACCAGCAAATGGCATACACCTTAGTGTTGGTTTTGATGATATGCAATTTCTTTAGTGTGCATTAATGTTAAACTAAACTCTTTCTTTGCATACAACAATCTGTTTAGTTTTTGTCACCCAAATGCATTTATGGCTTGCAATTTCATAAGAAACATTGTCATTGTTGAATAGTTGATAGCAGATTCAATAACAAGAAAGTAACTAAATTGGGTAGAAGCATAGCAAGCACTATTCATAGGCTTTATTGCAGTTCACTGTGACCATTGGTCGAGCAGATTGTAAGCTTGTTAGGGAGTTTGCTTACTTGGGATTTGGAGGGAGCTGGTAGACCTCCACTGGCTCCCACGATTCCAAGCTCTTGTCTTCCGTGTCCGTCTTCCAGAGCGCGAGCGCCGCGACCTCGAAGGTGACACCGGCGATCTCCTTGTCCAGCTCTTCCACCCGCTGCCTAGCCTTCTCCTTCACCTCGTCCGGCAAATCCGCGTACAAGAGACTCAAATGCGGAGTATACGCTGCGATCCAGAGGGTGGTAATCAAAACCCGAACGACGATCTCAAGTGAAGCAACCAGCTTTGAGTGAAATCGCTAAGCTTACGCATCGAATTTTCGTATCCGAAGTGGGCGCAGACGTGGGATTTGGTCTCGATCACCTTGCAGATAGCAAGCAAAGGAAAGAATCAAGTTAGGGTTTTGAGGAGAGATCTGTTGAAAAGGAGGCGGTTTGGGGTGTAAGGGCGTGCCTCGGGGGACGGATCGATGAAGAGGAAGAAGGTGCCGGGGGCGACGGTGGAGAAACGGGCAGGGTAGCGGGAGAGTGCGGCGCAGGCGGATCGGAATCGACGGAGGGCGTCGTCGGGCGCGAGGGAGATGGCGCCGACGACGGTAATGTGGGGCTCGAACGCGGGGCCTCCGAACTCGGAGCGGAGAGCGGTCATGATGCGCTTGATCCGGTCACGTACGTCCCCCGGCGGGAGGGCCCACACGGAGTACACCTCCTTCGCCGCCTCAGCTTGGACCACGCCCATTGGTGTCGGTCGGGGAGCCAACGAGGAGAAAGGGACGAGGCGGAGAAAGGCAGGAAATCGCCGGTGCGGTGGAGGAGTAAAGGGAAGTCAGAGTCTGCTTGGCGGCGACGGAGGGTATATGCGAGCGAAGTGGGAACGAATATTCGGGCCTCGAAACGGGCCGAGACGGACACAGGCCCACATTTTCCATGCACATTAAAAAAAAAATGTATTCAATTTAAAGGGATGTTTGATATATATTTGATAATTGGAATGATAATGAATTTTATTGATGAGGAATATATTTAGCGATAACCTAAGGAGTGTAGGTTATGAAATTAGGGGTATGAAATCCATACATAGATTCTTATTCCCATATAACAAGCATTAAGAATGGAAATTAACGAATTTTATTCCCATTCTAGCTTCCTAAACTCGTCTATAAGCACCCCTTAAATACAATTTTGAAAGCTGATGGGGAAAGTTTCATTTGCCCGCCAAAATTTACCTTTTTCTTTCAAAACACCCTTTATATTTCAAAATCACTGAATACCATTTATTTCTTTCAACTATGCCTACATCCTCTAATCATTATCATTGTTAATTTAACTACTAGAATAATGACATGACACGTAGTGCATATGTGCCATAATATTTTCTTAAAGTAACAGGAGGACTATTTGAATAAAAAAGTAAAATTTAAAATTTTGAAATATATAAAATTCATCAACTCTTTATTAGGCGTCGTTTGTAAAGAATATTCAATTAAAACTTGAATTAATTGAAATTAAATAAATTAAAATATTTTAAATTAATTAAATTGATCCAATTTTTTAATAAAATTTAAATGAATCTAATCGATACCATATTAATTAATTTAGTAAATAAAACAAATTAACCGAATTGATTAGATTTTTTTTATTAGAGTCTAAAAATTCATCAAAATCCCAGTGGTGCTGAATTAAAATCCAACACATGGTGAGGTTAGTTTTTGAAATTTAACACTACAGTTATGATTATAAATTTTTTATCAGTTCATTTTTTTTATTTCAGTTAATCTAATAAAAAAAATTTAAAATCTACCAAATTAATCGATATATTTTTTAAAAAAATAAAATTATAAAATAATTCAATTGAATTTCTAAATTTAATGGATTGGATGTTTGATTTAACAGAACATTTACTTCACCCCTATATGTAACCTCCACGTGTCTTTTGAGACTAAACTTATTGACGGTGCTCTTAAAAATAACAATCAATTAAGTGATGCGTAATAATCTAAGCTATAATAATGATAATTTATGGCATCATTAAATTGAAAATGACAAACTTAAACGGTGCTTATCAACTTAGAAATTAAAAAAAATATTAATGTTAATATAAATTTATTACGCCATTGTTTTTTCTTGAATTTTATTCTCTCTTATCGCCATGGACTTAGTTTACTTAGACAAATTGTTATTCTCTTTTTTTTTTCTTTTTTTTTTTTACGTGTAGATAAACTCTAAATTATTTCCCTTATGACATAAGGGCATATGTAAGCCAAGATAATGCATGTTTTAAATATGCAATATTATCTCTTAATAAAATAAATAATAAAGTGGTAAATTAATTTTTATTAACAATCTTCTAGACGGTCATGGCCTTTTCCATGTATTATCTTCCTAGTTAGATTGATGATGTTGAATTTTAAATTAATATAAGAAAAAATTAAAGCCAACTATCTCAATACGTATATATATGTCTTAGAAAAAAATGAATTATATTGGAAAAATGGACTTATAGTTCACACGGAGATAAAGAAAGTTATTAATCTTGTTGGAAAAAGTATGGACAAGAGAGGAACTTTCCAATCCATAGTTAATTGGACTCCAATTTATGAATTAAAAATAAGTAGAGGACGTGTATGGATATAATGCTTCCACGGTTCCACGCGATTCCAATTTGCTTTTAAAAATAAAAAGTTAATTTTCAAAATGCCTCCAATATTTACTAGTTTATCAAATTCACCATTAAGATTTGACCAATGTAAAAGCATCGCTATTTTTTATTTTATTTTATTGTCAAAATAAATACCTAATTTATCTCCTAATTATCATATGCACGATTTATTTATTAATAGAGGAATTATTTTAAAAGTTGATAGCGTGTGGAAGGGCATTTTAAAAATCACCCAGAAAATAAAATTTTATTTTTTTAAATAAAATCTTATTTTATTTTTTAAAAAAATATGGAATCGTTTGCTTTCAACACGTTTAGGATTAAAAAAACTATTTAAATAAATAAAATGTACAAGAATGAATAATCTGAATAGTATATTTATCAAACATGAAATCGTCGGTTTTCATGTTTTCTTTTTAATTTTAAGATAAAAACTTATATAAATTAATTCACTACTTATTGGGAACGATTTATGTGTTAGTTTTCTAAAAAAATATTAATGTTATTAATGAAAATGATAGCTTAGAAGATTAATTAAAAAGACTTAATTTTATCGTTGAAAACTTTGAACTTCTAGATCATGCACTGTGAATCATGGTGTTGTGTGACGACCATGCTTACGAATTCCTAAATTAAATTAAATTAAAGTGGAAAAGGTTAAATTAATTTAAGTGATTAAAAAATAAAATTGTATAGAGGAATAATTAAGGATATAAAATGGCTTCAGTGTTTCACTGCTTTGAATTCAGACACCTGAATTCAAACAGTAATTTTTTTTGTTTTTTTATTTGGAATATATTATATGTATTTAGGGTTTAAAATTTTAGGATTTAAAACTTGGGTTATAATGGATTTGAGCCAATAAATTTTTTTCTTGATTTATACTTCCCTCTTAGATTATAGTGTTCAAAATTAAAAAATTTAGAAGTTCATGGCTAATATTATATATATGTATTTAGGGTTTATAATTTTAGAATTTAGGGGTTCAATTATAATAGATTTAAGTCAATAAAATGTTCTCACTATGATTTAAACTTCCTTCTATTTAAAATTAAAAAATTTAGATGTTCAATAATATATGTTTAGTATTTAAAAGCATGAAAGATTATAAATCGATCATAAACATTATCTATAAGTATATAAATTATAAATTATATTTATTGATAAAATTCTTATTAAATTTATAAAAAAATAAATAAATAAGTCAGTATTAAGGCATATGGAAATAAAATCCCTTTACCTTATATTTAATTACCTTAGGGCTGACGTGGAGGGCCTGCAATGAGGGCATCATTTTTTGCCACCAGAGTACCTATAAATATATGCATAGTCAATTTTCGATCAGGTGGGATCTTTATCCCTCTGCTTCGTCTTCCTCGTCGCTTTCGTCGTCCCTCCTAACCTAAAAGCTCTAGCTTTCCTTGTTTTTCATCTGAAACCACCGGAAAGATCGCTCCTTTCGCGCTCTGATCACGGTTTCCTTGTTAGATTCGAGGAGTTTTGTCGATTTCACAAAGAGCTGTGTCGGAGGTGATTAACCTTAAATTTCAGTTGGTTCTTGGTACCTGGTGATGAATGGAGGGCGACCGAGGGAGCTCGAATTCCCCTCCCCCTTTCCTCCTTAAGACCTACGACATGGTGGACGATCCTTCGACGGACTCCATTGTCTCATGGAGCGCCTCCGATGTGAGCTTCGTCGTGTGGAACCTGCCGGATTTTTCTAGGGATTTGCTTCCCAAGTATTTCAAGCACAATAACTTCTCCAGCTTTGTGAGGCAGCTCAATACCTATGTAAGTGGCTCGAGCAATTAAAATCCCTAGAAATATTCATCTTTCGATTTAAACTTCCATGCTGATTCTTAGCAAGTTAGAATTTTTAAGTTCTTTGTTGAGGTATTTGAATGTTCAAATCAAATTTAGAAGCTCAGTCCCTTTATTTTCCATGGATTAAGCTGTGTGGTTTTTATTCCTATATTTGGATTAGTTTTTCTCCTTCGACATAAAGGGAAGTTCAGACAAGATCTAGCAATATATATCTAAGTTTATTCCTAGATGACGGTAGAAAGATTTTTTACTGACAGTTTAAGCTTTCAGATTACAGTGGCACAATCAATTGTTTGTCTATCAATTCTAGATAACTGCTTCCTATGCACTAAATGATCTTCTAGTGTTCCAAGAGTGCTTAGTGTTTCGATAAATCAAGTTAAGTTGTTTCTTATGTATCCTCCTCCAGGGTTTCCGAAAGATAGATCCTGACCGGTGGGAGTTTGCGAATGAGGATTTTGTTCGAGGACAGAGACACCTTCTGAGAAACATATACAGGCGCAAACCAGTTCATAGTCATTCGAACCCCTCCTCTAGTCCATTAGAAGAAGCTGAGAGACGGGAGCTCAACGAGGAGATCGAGAAGCTCAAGCAAGAAAGGCTTATTCTTTTGAATGAGCTTCAGATGCACACCTACCATTACAATGGAATCGAGCAGCAAATACAGTCCTTGGAGGACAAACTGCAGGCTATGGAAAATAGACAAGGAAGTTTAGTTGCATACTTGAAACGAGTCATACAAGAACCCCAATTCCTATCAGAGCTTCAGAGGAGCAAGAAGAGGAGATTGCCAAAAATAGTGTTTTGGGACGAGGATTCAGACGCGGTAGGAGATCCACAAATGGTTTCATTGCACGCAATTGACATGGGGGCTTTTGAGAAAATGGAATCACCCTTGAATTCATTGGAGAATATTTTCAGAGGTGTTGGTCAAGCATTCGAAGGCATGTTCTATGACAGTATTGTTCCTTTTCCATTGGATGCAATTTCCACCGAGATGAATGCATCGACAGTGAAGACCAGCAAACATCTGCGAGCTCTGTTGCCTGACGTTCAACCTTCTTCAGTCAAAGTGGTAGATATTCATCCGTTTTCAGATATAACAAAATGCAAAAATCAAACAGATTCACAACAAACCAAAGTTTCTACCGATATGAAATCAGAACCAACTGCAACAGAAGTCTATTCACCAAGAAATCAAAATACAAATGATGGATTTTGGGAACAATTTCTTACTGAGGTTCCAGGTTCTTCTGATACGCAGGGAATCCATTCTAAAGGAAGAGATTCAGATCGCAAACCAAGTGCAGAAAAGCTGCGAGAACAACAAAGCACATGTTGGAACTGGAAAGACATGGATCACCTTGCGGCAAAGTCTAACTTCAGTAGGGAAGAACTGATGATGTGAACTTCCTTGTTTCTGGTTAATACTGAATTTGAACTCATAGTAGTCATGTATGATAGAATCGATTTAGTTTTTGATTAGCTATGTTGATTGCTTCCCTGTTCTCAGGAGACAACTTGTAGCTTTGTCCCCATTGTATTGTACCTTTTGAAGTACTTTGGATCATGTAGCATGTAAGTTTTGATATGGTTAGGGATCAATTCAAAATATGTTTGTGCCTCCATTTTTAACTTGAGTAACACTGTTGTTTGAATAATATACAATCCGGTTGAGATCGAGTGATGGGCCGACTCCTTGAGGGCGGCTAAGGATGGATCAAGGTCGGAGAAGGGTCAAATCGTCTCTGGTTAAGTGCTTGGCTCTTCTCGGACTGACAATTAATCGGATTGGCAAGCGGTCAGGTCACCTTTGAGTCAAGTAGACTAGGAGCTGCCTTGTTGTCAACTCAGGCGGAGGAGAGATACATTTGGCCTAACGACGATTAGTGGAATGATGACTGCTTAAAAATCAAATCTGGAGCTTTCCCACGATAGGCGAATGAGCAAGGAAGCTGCAAGCACCAAAAAAAATAAAATAAAATAAAAAATAAAAATAAAACATTGTTGGTGCATGAGTTTTGATATATGTCAAAGAGGAGAGAAACCATCTCTAGCTACCTTTAGTTTTGACAAGGATATATCTAGG
>JBAMIB010000125.1:4329535-4339685 GCA_037177415.1 Kaempferia rotunda | reverse complement strand
TTTATTTGTAAGGATATATATACACACACGAAACGAAACATTGTCTTAATGTCTTTGCACTAATTTTAATACCAAATTCAAGTTAAGATTTGTTGGTAGAAAGGGTTTGTTTTATATATATTCTTACAAAAAATAACCAGTGTTTACCATGATGAAAAATATTTAGTTAATATCAAAGCAAGATATATAGAAGGTTATTTTGATTGTAAAATATAGATTAAACTTTTCTAGTACATTAATTGATTGAAGTATGTGAGATATGCATCTTCCTTGATCACTTGTTTCCTTGAAGTTGATCATTCCCACCAAAAGAAGAGGAACTCAAGATACCAAATGCTGTATGCCTTGCAAAGTATATGCCAGACCAGAAGACCAGAGGTTACGTTCGTAGAACTAATTATCAACTACTCATTGTTCAGCATTTTTGTTCTGAATTAAAAGTTTATAGTAAATTCAACTCGATATGATCAATAGATCAAAGTGGAGGTACTAGTAGTTGAAGGGAGAGAGCAAGGGCCGGCAATCGTCGAGGCGGCCAGGAAACAAATGGCCTCCCTCCTGGTGCTAGGGCTGAAGAAGAAATCCTTGGCATGGAGTTGTATAGCAGTGTCGTGGAGTAACAGTGGTAGAAGTAGTGATGGTATTATTAGGCCTTCTGGTGGAGATGGACTGGTGGACTACTGCATCCAAAATGCTTCCTGCATGACACTGGCAGTGAGGAGGAAGAGCAAGAGAGGTGGTTACTTGCTCACCACCAAGCACCACAAGGACTTTTGGCTATTGGCCTGATCATCACTGCTACCTCACTAGTATCTTTTCTTCTTGTTTTTCTTGAGAACTTGTTTCCATTTAGCTAGCTTTTGTACATTATTTCTGATGGGAAAGGAAAGGCTTGTATAACTGCATGTCTGTAATCATGTGGATCGACATTGTTAAATCACGTTGGGATTGTGACTTTGTGATCAGATTACAAGCTTGGAATAGCAAGTTTTGAAATTGTGTGCTCTTAGTAAATACTTCTCAACTAAATTTGTAAAAAGAAAATCAAATTTATTTTAAAATTATGCTTATTTAGGAAGTTTTTCAAATAAAGTTTTAAAATTACCAAATCATCTACGTTAGTTTTAAAATTATCAAATCACATACACACTTTTTATTTTACCCATAATCAATCGACTGGTTAAAATAATGAGTCAAATTGATTTTTATTTGGAAATCAATCGACTCCTTTTTAACATTAGTCGAATCGATTTCTCTCTGTACTGAAGTTTCAAGTAAATCAGTTGACTAATAATGAAAATCAGTCGAAATAATTTGCTTTTATATCAAATCGATTTTAAACAAAACTGATTGATAGACGAACCGACCTCGAATTGATATGAAACTAGTACATATATGTTTGGCTAATTCACCCGATTATATTCATGTCCTCAAATATCAATTTTACCCAATTGAAAATAGTGATTTTTTTAACACGAACTAAATTTTTTAAACACTTATGTATTTAAAAAATTATTACTCTGGTCAAATTGATATTTATAGACAAACACATATAAATTATTTTTATATCAATCTAAAAAGATTTGATTCATCAATTAATTTTATTTAAAAATAAATTAATGATAAAATTGGCTGATGCCCCTATACAACTCAACAAGTATATATCTATCTGATAGATCAGCCAAAAATAAATGGTAAAAATACATGCAATACAAATATACAATCATTTCCACGTCACATCACTTTGAAATGTTCACTGTTCGCAACCACACTCCACGTAAGCAGAACTGCCTTTCACTAACACCTCCTGGGCTCTCGCTTTCCCCGTTGGGTTCCCCTCGCCTTCCCTCCTCCCGCCGTCGTCATCCGCGTCGCCGTAGCCCCGGTGCACGACGCTGCGGCTGATCCACCGGGGTAGACGGGGAATGTGCAGGACACAGCGGATAAGCTGCAGGGAAGGATGCTGAGGAGCGCAACGCAAGCGACAAGGGCGGTGGCACCCAGGAGGATCCGGCGAGTTTAACGTCCAAACAAGAAATTTTAGTTGGATTTATAATAAAAGATAAACTTTATTAATAATTAAATAATCAATTTCCATATGATAATCTTAATATATAAATTTCAATTCTAATCTTATATTAAAAAAACAAATATATATTTTTTTAATTTTTTAATAAAAATAAAAATTAATAAAATATAATACTATTATAAACTAATTAAGACCATAAATATCAAAAATATCTAAACTACTTCAAAAATAAAAAATTACTACAAATAATTTAACTCAAATGAGGGCCTAAATAATAAAATTATAACCGTTTAAAATTTAAAAGATTACGGAAGATTAATCCTGGAGATTAAAAATTACAGGCAGAGGATCGAATAATTTGACTTAAAAAGGAAGGACAGTGGAGTGGCGAAGGATTAGGATTGTGCAGCTGCACCATCTATCCAATTAATTTGACATCTAACAAAGAAAACCTCCAACCTAATTGGGCTGAGAGACTGTCTTAACTAAAGATTACAAATGAGTGTGGACTAGTTCAAGTTAGATAACGTTGGTGAAATAAATGAAGTTCCTCAGGCTTTATTTTACAGGATATTGAACGTTAAATAGATCTGAGAAAAAAAGAAAAAAAAAATTGATACAAACAACGCTGAAACAATTACTAGACAATTGTAGACTCTTCCTGCTGGCCCAACTTTTTCTTCACCATATCATACACCCTGTCCACTTTCACTGGATCAACTTTAAACAAACAATGGGCATCTGATTTATTGACAATGTTGCCCTTGTATATCACTGGTACCAGTGTCTCTTGCATTTTGAGGTAGTGATTGGGCAGCAATCGGTTCTGACAACACAGTTCTTGCTCCTGCAGGTCAAGAATAAGGGGAAAAAGTTAAAGAAAATCTATCAGGATTATGAAGCAAAGCATATTTTCTAATATTTTTCTGTTTTTTCCCACAAAACTCCAGAATGGGTTATCTAAGACAATCATCCCAACAGAACAGTTTTCCATCATCAGTTCTGAAGTTTTCCCTGCTTATCATAATCCCAAATATCTTATTTACGAGTAAGCATCATTAAGATAGTCTTCAGCCTACATAAAAATAGCAAGAGGTACATCTAAAAACAGTGCATATTAGCAAACAAATAAAATAAAGGCTAATGCACAAATATTATATCAGTAAAGTAAATTCTTACGATCTGACTGAGGAATTCAGCCCCAGGGAGTCCAGTGATATCCCCATTCATCAAATGATCTCACAGTAATTTGTCTGGCATTACTTGATGAGTCTTTGCTACCGGTATCTAACCCAATGCCACCTTTTAATTTGTGGCTTCCATCATTTTCCCCTTTTTCACGATTTAATGGAAGGCTTGTTATTTTGCATTAGTTTACTCCCAGAAAGAACCTGAGGGTTTTCCCTGGAATTTTGTGCATTTTGTCTGGCACCCTCTTCTGCTTCTGATCAGTGTGTGATTTTGCTTCTGCCAATGTACGACATCCAGCAGATCGACATTCCTGGCAAACAGGCATGAGGTTTTAAGTCAAGTCACATGATGATACTAGTCACAGAAATCACAAATGTGCCCCCAGTAGATTATCTCTACAACAAATCGTAATTGATAATCCACATTTAACTGGTAGTTAAGGGCTCTTCAGGATATCTAGGTATCAAAGAACCTTTTCAAACTAAGATATCTTTAGCTACATAACAATCACAGAACTCAGCATTAGCATTGAGCCTTATGGTCCTATTCAACATCTTGTTAATTGAAATCTATAAATAAATCTACAACTCAACTTTATTTTTTTGATGAATTATAACTCGACTTAATTACAGAGAAGATTGCACCTGAAGCTCTTGAATTCTTCTTCGAATTTTGCGCTCCTCAATAACACTCTTGACCAAGTCCTCGTGCTCTTCTTCAGAGAGAAAGCGCATAAAGACCTTGAAACTATTATATATGTCTTTGTCTTCATTGGAGATCTCCTCTAATGGATTAGGATAAAGTAAATTCCTTTCTAGAATAAATTCCTTTCTTCGTTTCCTCTCATCAAGCCTATCAAAAGTTTTTACCACATCAGTCACAGTTTTGCTAATTCACAACAATAGTAATGCTATTCCAAAAGTACTATAAAAATGCATACCAAAGATCATTTAGCAACCACTTGGAAAGGACAACTGCCTTCAGTTCACATGGTATGGAATAGCATGCGTGCAAGTAAAATTATGCTGGAGAAACAAGTTCTGACAAAAAGCTTGAGGCCACAATTAAAATTAAACTGTTCGGAGATCAACTCCTAACCATTATTCAGGAACTCAAAATTATATGTTCTAATCATGCAAGAAGAACAAACATCATCATTATCAAACCAAATTCGTTCCAACTACCTAAGGTCTAATACACAGATGTTATCCCTCAAATAAACTGTGCAAGGACTATATAAATAGTGATATTGAGATCAATTAAATCAATGTTTAGCACCTTTACTAAACAGACAACAAAATCAGCCATCATGTACATAAATTGGGATTGTAGTTAAATTCGTTAATTAAAATATCATTCTATGTCGATTGGCACAGGCAAAATTTCTTGTTCAGTAAACTGGCCAGGATGTGGAATAGGTTGAGCATGATGCTCGACTTTAGTGACACATCACGACAACATAGCAAAACTATTGTGAAATTCTGAGGTGGAGGTGATTCCACTCAAGGTTGGTAATGACTCCACACACGATTTGAAAGCTTACACATCGCAACAACAGCATCCATGGAAGATCTAGCAACAGTGACACCGTGCTACTGGTCAATGATAACAAAGACAGCTTTGCTTGTTGTTCAAGACAATTAGCAATGGCTTTGCTCGTGGACTACAAGACTTCCAAAACATGAACAAGTCATTTTCTTCCTCCAGTCCTTCCCCATTCTCCTATTCTGCAGCTATGCTTTAGCATTTGGCACTCCCACAGCACCAACTCTTAGCACACCCAGCACATCTCAAGCCAATTGAGAACTAAAACCTCCGCTTGGATCAAAAACTCAGCTCAGCTAAAGATGTCAAACGTTAGTTAAATTTATGCTAAATTAGGTAAAAAAAACCATTCAGTAGAGATGTGACCTTTTCTAAAGAAATCTTTGATAGTTTCATTTCCCTTCAAGGAAACACAGATCAGGGACCAGCTATTATCTTCCTTTCCTCTACACTTCTTTCATGCAGCTCCCTCCACTTTACCTCCCTTGTAGAAACACAATGTTACTTCCATAGGTATTTTTTGTTAGTTAACATAGAAAGAGAACATCTCAAACCATTGCAAAGGCAAGAAGGAAGAGTACAAGGATCTGTTGGATTAGTCAGAGTTGTGTATGTATCAACCAGATAACAAAGCAACGTACACACGCCACACATAAGAAAAACTGGAACTACAAAACATGCAAAAGCATTAATTATCTAACTAATGCATTTAAAATTTATTTAACAGATAAGGAAAAACTTGTCCACGTGTGAATATTATACCCAATGCAGATGTTCAAAGGACGCTATCGGTGCATCACTAAAGGGCTGACTGTACAAGCTTCCTGTGTTCCTATCCTTCTGAAATATATATCATGCTACTATTTAAAATAACACGCAAAAATAAAGACACAATCTTGGTTGCCTCCATATCTTGGTTCTAATACAAGAAAAAGGTTTTTTTTTGTGTGATTTCCTTCTATGCTAAGCATGCAAAAGTCCTGACCTCACACATCAATCATATGTAGTATATTTTCACAGGAAAACTTATAAAGTCGTCAACCATAGAACAGAAATTTAAGTGGAGATGTTAAATAACTGCTTAGCAAAAGCCAGTTACCCTTGATAAACACAGGATTTGTCCAATATGAAATAAAACATACTGCAAATTTTTTGTAACTAACCTTGACAAATAAATGCATAGCATTCTCAGCTTCAATTCCCGTTTTGTTTGAGTCATTTTCCTTGAACTCCATATCAGCCAATGCTTGCTCTGCATCATTGTCATATTCAGGATCAAATTCTTGCCTATTTTGGTTATAGCCACTCTCAATAATTGTAGGACCTTCCTCTCCTGAATACTTGGGTTTTTTCTCACCGACTGTCCTATCCTTATAAGACCCTGCCAAGCAAAATTGTCAAATAGAATTATCACATATGAAAGTAGAAAAGCAAGAAAACAAAGCATTATGAATTAACAACTTGCATTTAACAAGAAAATATGAAAATAATAGTCAGTGAGGCATGTATCTTTAAAGCATGCAGAATTAATTGATCATGCAGCAAGCAGAGTGGCATAGCAATGACAATGTGATGGAAATAGACTCTTTTAAAAAAAAAATGATCAAATAAAATAAATCCAGATCAGGTTCTAAAATTCTATTTTTCTATTTTATTTATACTTGAGTAAAAATGCAAGTTTATTTTAATCCTAATATTATTATTTCTAGAGATCCTAAACTAGTTTGTTTGCCTTGTGAGAGACCAAGTTATTGTAAAACCCATATAAGAGACCCCATCTCAGAGTTTATTCATTTAATCAATAATTTAAAGTTCTCTTTTCATATAGTTTCCTCTCCCACTCTCATAGTATCATCAACTGAGGTGAAGGCATCCAGATCTATCATGGTGTTGTTCAGTAAATATCCACATCAAAATCATGGTAGAAAATAATGTATCTTAAAAGCATCTATAGTAATGGGATAAGAAATAGAAAGGAACACTAAGCATTGGAGAAAACAAACTGATTGAATATTTTGTAAATATTTTGATGATTAACCATAATGTAACAAGATGAGAACTTCAGAAAAAATTTGATATGCTCAACCTGATATCAACCTTCTAACTTAGGTCCATCAAGTATTATCCTTACACTGTCCTGTGCCTGAAGCCATCTTACATGCACCTGAACAAAGACATGGAAATCAATTGATCATACAAGAGCTAGCTCTAACCTTATATGTGAAACAAATTAGTGGCTAGTCATGTTCATCTCCAGAGCAACAAAGAACCAAGAAAACATCAGGCCACGGAACAGCAGGAAAAAAAAAAAGCTACCAGAAGCTAAGTTTGAGGGTGACCGACTGACTGAACCATCACTTGAATCTTCAACCCTGTCATGCACACATACAGAGATGCAGACATTTCAATAAAGATCTTTAAAGAAAAAAAATATGGGTCAAAAGGTATACTTGACCCTTGCAGGTGAAAATGGTGACTCGTCGTTTGGAATGACATCACCGAGCAATGAAGTGCCTACAATAACAAAACAATAGTGACTAGTTAATTGATATAGTTGCTATTGGACCACCACTCTAAGTACAACTCAGTCTAAATGGATGATGGAGGTAATAAGGATGACAATGTGCATGTGCCTTATACCCATTGGGACACCTGGCTGAAATCATAGTTGTCAAGATGGGTCGATACCAACATGGAATGTCCGAATTGGATTAATATGGGCAACAGTATTGATCCAACTCAAAGCAAAAAAAAAAAAAAAAAAAAATGGCAACAGCCAATGTAATCTGTGTAGATTATCTGAGAAGTTTAAAAAACTAGAGATTCAAAGACACCTAGAAATGAGTTAGATTTCACTAGAATTTGAGCCTCAAAGTGATATTTGGCTTTAAAGCTGGTTCAACTTCCACTAGTTAATTGCCATACACTGTCAAATGGAGGATCAAACTCCAAACAGTTGTGAAAGAATAAGAGCAAATTCAGAAGCTAGATTTCTCTTGTGCTGGTGACGGTGAGTTGAGATTCCAAGATTCACAGATTGTCCAATGTCTCATACTATTAACAACAAACGTTTGAGAGAGACACCATTTAGAACAAATGGATGTAAGATCTTGATAAGTTGTATTGGTGGCATCACGTGAAGAGAAATGTCATAGATTATGGTTCAATGTTTGGTGTGCTAGCAGATCAAGGCAAAATATTCACGTTTACATGGCTGCTTTCTTTGAACCCCAAATTAAAAATGGAAATACATCACTAAGAGCGCAGACTTCCAGGGTACTGAAAAAGTATGACTCGATTTAGGTAGCAATCAATCGCTTCACCAAGTCAGCTCACATGTTGCCAATCCATATATATGATTCGGTTGACTAGCCAAGTTCTACCGTAGATATCTTCAGACTCCATGTGATTCCTCAAAGCATCATCTCAGATCATAAACATCGTTTCATTTTGAGGTTTTGCACTTTCCACCCATGGAGTTTGCAGAAGGCTTTGGGTACCGTGCTTAGATTTTGCACTATCTTCCATTCACAAATAGATTGGCCGAATTGTCGGCCAGAGTTCATTTTTGGGCTCTAGAGATGACTTCCTATATGTATGTGCATAGGAAGCAACTGGTGGTTGAGAGGAGCATCTATACCTAGTGTAATTCGCATAAACAATAGTTACAGTCATATATTCAGATGGAACTATTAGAGACACTTTAAGAGAATACTTATAGAAAACTAGTGCTTTAGGACAAAGCTAGAGTGTGGCAATTGTTGGGTGCACAGTAGATTTAAAAAGATACAAAATTAGTGCAAAGGATTATACAACCACAATTCACTGCCCAGAACCAACAGATGAGATATGTGGAGTAACATGTCAAAGAGTTAAGAATTCTCTCATAGAGACCATTGCTTCCTGCATTTGTCCGCTGTGAAGAGTTCTCATGTGCCATTATAAGATAATATGGGCCTGCAACCATTAAGCATATGGCTTTAGGGAGAGATCACAAAGTGGCCTCCTTAGGCTGACACAGAACCTTACCCACCTATTTGTCACAGCATGAGGGGTTTGCATAGGCAGACGCATATAGAAATTTTGCCAGGACAACCTAGAATATGATAGGGCATTTACATCTATCTTTCATACTTGATTATTTTGTTGTCTATTATTTTCAGTTTCCTAGGAGACACTCCTACTTTTTTTGCTGACAATCTAGTTTGTGAATCTAACTTCAGATTAACATGAGGCTAGTAGGAACATCGAGTCAAGTTACAAGGTGCACTACTGCACTTTGTTGTCTAAGACATTACTGCTACCTAACTTGGAACCTTTTATGAGTCTTCTTGAGTTCTTCCGTTGACTACCTTGGTCACTATGTATTTTCCTTGTTTAGGCAAGTTTCTGCTAGTTTAGTACAAAATATTTTGTTAAAGTATTACACATTTCCATTAGTAATAAATCATTTTTGTATTATTGAAGGTTTACTTGCATATTATTGCTATTGTAAACCTGAGATGTTGTGGAAATGTTCTACAAATGTTAACATGTGCTTATGTGGAACATTCTTTGATTGGCATGATGGTCATTTGTACTGCCACTATAGCATTTGTTCATAACCATGGTGGGAGTGTGACAACCACTATATACATCAACAACTACCAATGTTTGTGATTCCCTCTATAAATTAGCAAGGTTAACTTCATATCATTTTTGTGTCTCAATGGAAAACACTAATGTGTAAACATGATAGAACACAGCTGCAAAGTAGCAAGCAAACAAATAACAAAGCTACTGGGAAATGTAGTGTAGATAAGATTTAGTTCAGATGAATGGAATAATTTGATTACAAACACGAAATAGCTTCAGTATGTTAAGTTAGCTTCCTGTTTATCTACCTCATCATACAGGTGTCCTGTATTTTTTTACTATCTTTTGATATTTGAACAAATATAAGAAAAAAATGCTAAATGCACTGAGAATTCTGTAGGTACTAGTCACAGCACAATTATAATTTTGCATAAATTACAGATGGATCTCCCTCAACTAGAAAACAAATTATCATAAATGAAATTCAGAGATGGGAAGAGGGAAATGTATGAATACTAAGAAGAAAGAAACACTTAATGGACAAGTGACAACTCTAAAAAAAATTACTAGAATTGTAACAAAATCGTTGTACGAACCCAATTACTAGTTTAACATAATTGATACATTCAGAGAAACCAAAACTAACCTTTCTTTCCCTCAACTTGTACTTTAGCCATAGCAAGGAGTTCCTTTCGATTCTTACCATTAACGCGAGACAAATCCTGTAGTAGATTCCAACAACCAAGAAATGATAGACTTAGGATTGTAAAATGAAGAATGCAAAAGATTAAATAATAAAGAGTAAGCTGG
>JBAMIB010000125.1:4239081-4249504 GCA_037177415.1 Kaempferia rotunda | reverse complement strand
GCCGGATTTAGGTGCTGATCGCACCGGCGGTGATCCCTCTAGGTTCACCTTCCCCCAGGGTATAGTTCTGGTTGGGCTGGCGGCCTCTCTGGCCGTCAGCCGTGGGCTGGAATGACGAGTGAGACACGTCTGACCGCCGGCTGTGGGCTGGAATGATAAGTAGGACACGGAGATAAGAGATTTTATGAGACAAAGGATTTGTTCTATTTTTAAGGGGGAAAAGACAATAAATTAAGTGTCCTTTCAAAACATGCCGTAACAAATATAACAGAAAAGACAATAATAAATAGTTAATTAAAACATTTGACAAGACTTGTAGCCCTACTCCTCTCTTATATTTTTAAGGGGGAAAAAGCAGTTAAAGTAAACAGAGTGGAACAAGAGTTTCACTCGGATTCGTTGAAAATCTTGTGGATATACAAACTCTTAAAATATTTTTGAAAGAAAACATTGCAGTCCAATCCAGAAAAAACAAGATAATAAATAGATAAATAAATAAGTGGATTAGGTATTTTAAAAAAACGGTGATCATAAACTACCGGTTGTGAAGAAGAGAGTAAATTCCTTCTTGGTGGGGACCCCACCGCGCAGCCACATGAATTGATTGGCTCCTGCCGCTTTGGATGTTGATTGAGATAACTTGATTTGTCAAAATCTTATTTATATCCAGTTGAATTATATTCTGCCGTCAAACATAATGAAATTAAAAATTTATTGGACATATATTTTTAGACGTAGATTTATTTTCATTGTTGGATAATCCTCCGCCTCCCAATTTATAGTGGATATGTAATTAAACTTATTATTCTATGCCATCTCGTCCAATCGCCGGATCTCAAATGCAAAATTTAATAATTTTCGTTATTATTTAAATAAAATCCCTTGCGTTTTGCGGGTTCATCTTTGCCGATAAATCCGGGATCGTTCTGCCCACCGACCAACGCCGGATTCGATGGCCACCGGCGTCATCTCCCAGCTGTCATTGTACCTGGCTCTCTCCTCTTCTTCCTCTTCTCCGTCGTCGTCGTCGTCGAGGGCGGCTATCCCATCGCTGCCTTTGTGCTCCTCCCGCCGCCTCTCCATCTCTTCCCCCAAGGGATCCAACCAAAGGAGCCGAGCTTCGTACGTCCTCGCAGCTTCGGCCTTGGCCGAGGACCTCGATGTCATCCCCGTGCAGAGCAGCGACTCCACCGACCAGCAGGACGGGGTCATCCCCTCCGCCGGGAGGGAGCAGCAGGAGGAGCAGCCCCTCGAGGGGCCTGGCAGCCAAGTCGGTGCCTTCGCTCTTGAGAGCGGAGGTGGAATCATCGGTGGTGGTGGAAGCGCTGGTGTTGGTTTCTCTTCCGCGTTACAGGATGAGGAGGACGTTGAGAAGTCGGTGAACCGGGCTATCAACGCTGCAATTGTTCTTGCCGCTGGAACTTTCATCATCACCAAGCTGCTTACCATCGACAGCGACTATTGGCATGTGGGTTAAGTCGCTCGTTTGATTCATTTTTTTCAAAATGGAATTTGAATCGATTTCTTCTTCTTGAATTGATCGAACTTGCTTAAAGAGTTCTCGATGAACATGCTGAGAACCATGATATTGTTTCCATTTTAGATATTTACTATGCTTGGTTAGATAAGTTGATTGCTGAAAGTTATGTTTTTTTTACTTTCTTTTCCCAACTGTATAGTTAATTACTGCTGCAGAGCCGAGTTTAGTATCAAAACGAAAATTAGAAACCAGTAGTCTCGCCGCTAGATCAAGGTAGGAGTATCATATATTCATAACAAGTCTTTGTTTTCATATTTGTCTGAGAAACATTGTGTTCTCTTACTCTTGTATAGCTTGTATTTTATAGAAAGAATCTAATTGTGAAATTCATGTTTCTTTTGAGAAGGTTGCTTGTTGCTTTGAATTTGGCTGTCCTTCTGATTGTCAACCAAAATTGAAGAAACCTGTGAATTTTAGTAGAGGAATGCATTTGTATTCTCCTGAACGATGCACAAATATCCTAAAATAGTTCCTCCTTATCATCGATAGTGATTTGTCATGATTTTGACTAATGGAGAAGTTATCCCTTGATGAAGATGGTTAAATATATGTAATTGTCTATTGCCTGTACAGTCATTCATTTAAAGATATTCAGTTGTTTCAAAACTAGAACATGGGTGTAATTGATTTTCATTCTTGTAAAATTAGACTGAAATTATTTTAAAAAAATCATTTGATAGAGAAAGATAATCCGAATAAATGTGAGAATATCATTGACTGAGACAGAGATATAGCCTTAACCTAACCAATGATGATCAAAATGGCCTTACTATAGGGATATGAATATAGAAAGTCAATGGAAGGATTTACATCGAACTGAATGGTGGCATAGGATCCTTGAACCTTACTTCAAACAATTGGGATTGGGATACTTGGCTTGTTGTTGCTCTAGAAATAAGATTGACTTATTTGATAAATGATCTATTCCTGACTCATGATTAAAAAAGGATATACAATTTAAGTACTAGAAGGTAAAAAATTTGAAATGGGATTTGAGAAAGACCTACACTTGTTACATTCATATTGTAGTAACTTTTAAAGCTTTCTGTAGCTAAAGCCAAAATAATATCCCATTGAATAAAACTAGGCATACAAACAAATCTAATAATCCATGGATAAAAATCAAAAGGTAAGGACCAAGAGGAAATATGAAGAAATTTGAATAACTAAGAAAGCAAGAAAGAGGAAGGATTGACGATGATTTAAAGACAAAAAAAATAAAACACCAGACGACTACCACCTATTATGTTATGCAATTTTGATAACACCTACAAAATTGATTTAAAATTGTCTGAATGTGTATATTTTTTTAAAAAAAAAATTAAAATGTCAAATTCTGACAAATTGTTGGACACATTACCTTCTCTTGTTAAGAGGACTGAGTTTTATTCGAACGGATAAATCACTATGGATATAAACACTTGCAAAAAGTTAAACTTTCTGATTGCAATCATATTGTTCATATGAAAATTGGGTAACAATTTCAGAAAGACTGCAATGATACCCAATCCACTTGATTTGTTAATCTCAATTTGGTAGTATTTCCAAATTACATTATCAAAATTGTGATGTGTATTTGTAATTCACATAAGTAATGCTGCAAATACTAGATAGGATTAAGGTGCAATCAGTTGCACATATTGCAACTATACATGAAAATTTCTTCATATATGATCTTTATCCAAACCAATAGAACCCGACAGAAGAAAATCAATAGTGGCCTTGCTGTTGCTTGAGTAGTAACCACCATCTGGTGAATTAAGAGATTCATTTATGTTGCTGATCCATTTAGTAGTTTGATATGCCTTCTTATTTACTCAAATAATGTTTTGTCAACAAGAAAGAGTTCATGAGTAGTAAACAGTGCCACACAAGTTTGAAAATATACAATGCAGTAACAAATATAATGAGTTGGTTACAGGCATTGAAGAAGATATATGGTTATGCTGACAGGATTTTTATTGTACTAATTGTTCTTGTTACCTTTTGTTATAGTGCATGTTTTCTTAATATTAACTTTAGACTTAAGTGTTCTTAATAGTTTATCTGAAAACTAAAGATTAGAATATACAGATCAAATAAAAAACAATGTAATAGTATATATTGTCATTGGCTTTCCTTTTGTCAAAATAGGTAATTCTTGGTGGCTAAGCTCATTGTCTCCTCTTGTCTTCTTGATCCATTTCAGGGTTGGACGTTGTATGAGATTCTTAGGTATGCACCCCAACATAATTGGGCTGCCTATGAGCAATCTTTAAAAACAAATCCAGTTCTTGCGAAAATGATGATAAGTGGTGTTGTTTATTCTCTAGGCGATTGGATTGCCCAGGTGGATTTTGTTCAATCTTTAACAAGTTAAAGGATATGTTCAGATGCATTCCATCTTAATTGTGTAATTTATAAATATTAATGCAGTGCTATGAAGGAAAACCACTCTTTGAATTCGATCGTGCTCGCATGTTCAGATCGGGGCTTGTAGGATTTTCTCTTCACGGGTCACTTTCTCATTATTACTACCACTTCTGCGAGGTAGACTTCTGTCACTATCCAATATTTATTACTGATGTTTCTTCCTTATACCATGAGTGCTAATTCTGGCACTTATGTTACAACACTAATCCAATGTAGTAATCCTTCATTTCAGGCACTTTTTCCTTTCCAAGACTGGTGGGTTGTGCCTGCTAAGGTGGTGTTCGACCAGACTGCATGGTCTGCCATGTGGAACAGTATCTACTATGTAACGGTGGGATTCTTGCGTTTTGAATCACCAGCAAATATTTTTAGTGAATTGAAGGCTACATTTTGGCCCATGTTAACTGTAAGGACCTTTCCCCTATGTTATTGATCTATGTAACAATTGTTGGTACGAATGACAATGGTTAACTTTTCTGGCTTAACAGGCAGGGTGGAAGCTTTGGCCTTTTGCACACTTGATTACTTATGGAGTTATTCCAGTTGAACAAAGACTTCTTTGGGTGGATTGTGTGGAGTTAATATGGGTGACGATCCTCTCGATGTACGAATAAACATCATTTCCTGTCAATACATTTAGCATTGTTCTCTATCATCTTGTCCAATTGTATCTTAGTTTGTATTCTTCTTGACAATCAATCTAGGTATTCAAACAAGAAGTCTGAAGCAAGAAATTCCGAAGTGACCTCGGAGTTGAATACTAAACCAGCATCCCATGTCCCTGAGGTAGTGCGTACTTATCCTTCAAGTTACGGAGATCGCTTCTATACTGTTGTTTTACTTTGCCCCACAATTATTTACAGGAACTGATAAATGGCCAAGAAAGGTAGCTGTTCTTGTTGGAACGGAATGCTGGTTATGTCGATTGCATGTATAGTTTGACAGATGGATACGAAGCCAGGGGACTACCTGCCGTCCCTTTCTAGCTGATTTCAAAATGGTGATCTTAATGTGTATATTCTCTTACTATTTTTGTGTTGGGTTGATTTCCCCCTCTTTGTTATCCATTGTTTTCCTTTATTGTAATGACAATTGCGTACAAAGTAATGCGGAGAAGCAGGTCTTGATTAATGAAGAATGTCTAGCAAGCTGATCTGTTTAAAGTCTGGCGACTGAGTATCTAACAAAATAGAACAATTCAGACAGGAATTTACAACCAGTCTTTTTTAATCAGAAGGTCGCCCGACAATCTTTATTTAGAGTGAGTGAAATTGAGCAATTATCCCCCGATGCACTTGTGACTAGAAATGGGGTGCACTTGTTTAAAAAGGCTTCCAATGATAGATTTTCCGCCAATTCCTTATCTTCTCTCGTAAGGTGAGTGATCCAAACTCTTTGAAACTAGGATAGCAAAGATAATAGGTGTTTGATGAGGTCCTTATAGGTGTTTTGCTTGGAGCCATGCCCTGTTCAGTAGCTTGTTAGCAAGAAGACAATTCACTTCAACTAAGGTCGACCTTGATCCAATTTCCCGAATATGCTGTATTCCTAGATCAATTGCCTGCAATTTAGCATTGAAAATAAATGTTGGCTCCCTCTACGAAGATATCATCCATGCCAAAGATCACCTCCTAGCCCAGCAAGTTCGACCCCTCTATTCAAGGTTGCATTCGTTTGCCATCTCTGATGCAATTTCGAAACCTTCTTTTGGTCTCTAACCACGAGGTGCATTCCTTGGGCGATAAGGTGTTAATTTTTGTTTAAAATTTCAAATAATTTCTTTTTATTTTGGCAATAGGTGTATGTGTGTTTAGTATCACATTGGTAAATTAAAAGAGTTGGAAGACCTTATATATCAAATCCTTCTAACCTTGCTTAGAAATATTAAAGGGATCTACATGCATGCGCGGGCTGAGCCCAAACCAGGTGCTTCCCAAAATCCATAAACCGGGCGCAACGCACGCGTTTATCGCGCGTTGGGGGGGGGGGGTGCAAATCCCCAGCCCGTGAGCCTCGCATGACTTGGTTTGGTTTTGCCAACTCTCACTTTGCCTTAATTTTTGTCACGTGCGCTCGAGGTGGCTTCGGTTATTTCCTCACGCGGATGCGCTTCAACACGAAGTGACGCTGGTGCTTCTGTTATTCCTCACGCGGAGACGCTTAAAAACGAAGTGACGCTGCCGCTCCAAAGGGTCGTCGACGAGAAAATTTCTCTTCTTCTTCTTCTTTCTGTTTTCGTGCTCTCGGTTTTTGCAAGTCCTGAGGCTTTCTGAAATTAACGATTTGAGATTGAGTCCGTGTGACGGTGTTTGTTTTGGAGTGCACCTACTAACACTGTGAGTGATTGTCGGATCTTAGGAGGATTTTGCCGGGAACCTCTGCACCGTGGGGCGGCAGTAAATTCTTTAAGGACAGTCGGCATGCCGACGCTTCAACCAGATAACACTTTCTCAATTCTTGTTTTTAATTCATCTGTCTTATTCTACTGCTATTTTCGGTACATATTCTATTGAACACTACTTCCAACATAAGGAAGGTTAAACCCCTTTCACAATAATGTATACTTTTTCAAAACCAAATTGCTCTTTCATTTTTACTGTTTCTACGACTTCATTTGAATTAAATGGTCTTCGTTATTCATATTTTCTCTGCTAAACATATCCTAATAGGAGTTCTATAATTAATGTTTTAGTAGGGCAAATGCCATCAAACACATACTATCTATATAAATAAATAAATTTATTTAATACTATCCCACAATTAATGTACATAGCATATTGTAGACTGTCGTCGACACAATTTAGGAAGTAGACTTATGCACAATAGTATATATGTTTCATTATTTTCTCTCACACATATTGAACAATTGTGAAGAAAGTGCATGCATGATCATGTACATATAAGACACTAAACAAGATCAAAGACATACAGATCATTTATGCTAAAGCACAAAGAGTTCATATATAATTCTTTAGAAGATTGCAATCTCTGGTTGGCAAGTGCTACTCAACACTTTGTGAACAAAAAATACTAGTAAAGTCGATAAAACTTGATCATGGACACCTACAGAATACTCAGCCAACCTGTTGTGATATATTTAACAAATGAAGAAATAACAAGTTGTCATGCTTGTACGTTGGGAGCCAGAAAGCTAGTCAGCCCTGTTGGATTATAAAATGGGAGTTGCTGAGCTTCACATGCAACACTTGCACCATCTGTTGTGCAAAAAAGACAGTTCAATTACTTCATGAGAGATGATTACAAAAGGTTGGTGAAGAAAAATCCTAGAATTTATAGGAAAAGAGAAACAGTCCTTTTCCCCTCAAAATCAGAAATGGTATAAGATTAGATAACATCATATGGCCCTCTTTAATTAGCTTCTTAACATATATTTTATGGCCTACACCAACGCAGATTTCAGCTTCCTCACAATGTCCTTCACTGTCATTGAGAACCCCATGTCCATCTGTACACCAAAAATGAATGCATCACTATATTTTATGCTTTTGATTGAATTGAAAATTAGGTTTTGATATTTTGATGATAAGTCTCCATTGTTTGAACATAATAGTTTGGCTTACTTGCGCTGTCACTGTTATATTGATGGAGGAACCAAGAAAGGGCATTGCATTGTTGTTGGTTATGATGAGGTTCATGTTCTCGATCTCCGATAAGACCTTGACGAGGACACCCTTGTGGTTCTCACAATGGATTCTTATGAGCACTGTCTTCCTCAAGACCTTCACTTCGATCTCGGGGAAAGGTTGAAGTTGCGACGGCCGTGGTTTGTCACCGTTCTCATCCGACGATGAACCTTCATCGTCATTGATAGAGACGTGAGACTTCTTGACGAAGACCACAGACTCAATGGTCCTCTCCATGTTTTGTTCTTCTAGGGTTTTCACTTTTTCTTGGAGGTCCTTCACATGGCGCACTGCATCTCCAAGAACTGAAGCTTTATCTGCCTAAAAATTGGAAATTTTAATATGCAATAAATTCAAATGAAACCACATATAGTCCAATAAAAAGAAATACAAGAATTTGCATGCAGGATAAGACTAGATTCAATAGATCTTTTTCCAATCCAATATTGGCTGAACTTTTGTGCACCAGATTACCCTTTACAAGAACTTGCATGCATATTATGTGTGAGGATAATTATCTATAATTTTAAAACATTTGTTGACAATCCAAAGCCCACCGATAACTTGGTTTAATAGGATGGAAATATAGGAAGGGTAGGAAGAGGAAGAGAAAACATATTTCACTTATATATAATCCAACATTAATTACGTTTGATGTAAATAGTCACTCAAGGAATGATGGGGAACAAATTAATACCCATAATTTAAGTAGTTAAGGATGTATTATAGAAGCTAATACAATGGGCTTCATTGGATTAGAAAGCATCAAAGAAATTCAGATTATTTGATGCTTCGAAGTTTGTAGGATGACACTTAAACAAACAATGACAAACCAATAGCTAGGATGAAGTATGGGAAAGAAAGAAAGAAAAAAAACACATATATCTTCCTACCTTTTTAAGGCCAGGGATCAGTTTAGAGAGTGCAATGAACTTCTGGTTGAGCTTCTCTCGCCGATTCCTCTCCGCAATGATATGCTCTTGCGCTTGCGACAGCGTGGTGGTGGTCGTCGTACCTCGCTGGGCTGGTAGTTCGCGCTTCTGCTCCTCCTTCGGCCTCGCAAAAGCAACATGTTTAGTTGGATTACTAGGCAGCAAGTCAAGTGGCATTAGCCCTGATGATGAGCAAGAGCCATGATCAAGCTCCATCTGATTATTATTGCCCAAGATAAAGTTCCAGCTGATGGTCTCCTGAGCTTTAGTTCCTGATCCATAATGATCCGATGAGTGACCGACAATATCATGCAAAGACTGAGGCGAGTTCTGGCCATCACATGCCATTCCCACTGCAGCTCCAGCTGCTCCTTCTACCTGCTGATTAATATTTATATTATCTTGTCTATTGTTGTTGCTTGATGCAATTTCCCACTGCTGTAGAAACCCTGAATCACGAATTTCCTGCAATATTGTTTTATTTCATTGAGAACAAGAACAATTTGCATAAGAAATTAAAAAAGAAAAAGAACTGCATGCCCCTTTTATTACAATACTTACACTATCTGAGAACCAATTGTTCCAGGGAGTCTCCATTATATTCCTTCTTTTCTTTCGGTTTACTTGAGTACTGAAAGATCAGAGCTTGGCAAAACACAATGAGCAATTCGATTAGAATAAGTGCAGAGAAATTAAAGATACCATCTTAATTGGCTTCTGCAAAACCATCAACATGATGATAATTCTGAAAGAAAGGAAAGAATTGACCTGAGAAACTAGACTCGCATGCACTCCTCAAAAGAGAGAGCAAGTCCTTTTAGTTTTGCAGCTCGATTAATCCTCAAGAGTATATAGAGCTCTCTTTATGTATAGAACAAATTGCATAATAAGCTAGAAAATTTTAATAGTAGAACTATATATACTCACCTCCAATAGCAAATTGTCCTCGTTCTTCCCAAATTTGGTGATTCTCGCATCATCTCTTCATATTCGAGAAGAAGTACTATATGCTCTCTCTCTCTCTCTCTCTCTCTCTCTCTCTCTGGGATATGAAACCCACCAGGAAGGTCTTCGCATTAATTACTGCTCAACTGGAGGGGCAGGCTTGTAGATTCCATGTATATATTATATATATACAAATAAATGATCTTCACTTTGCTCCTCGTAATATAACATTTTAAGTTATTGCATGTAAGTTTCTTTCATCTTGCTTAATTCATATATATTAATTTCATGTATGTGTCAACGAACCATCTTCCAAGCCATCCAAATTGTTGAATAGAACTTACCCCTCAGGCTTAATATATTCTTTAGATCCCGTATCTGCAGAAGGAATCACCTAAAAGATTAATATAACTAATTGGAACTCCATCCATTCCACGGCCAAAATGATAAAAAGTCAAAACTTGAAATTAATTGCACTGTGTGTAAATGAATATGTTGTAGGTAGCATTTTGAGTTTTTGACCCATAAATGGTACAAATTTTGGTGATCAAGAACCCGACCGCCATTTTTATTCATGCGTGTGCAAGGCTAAATATTTGATAATTCCCCCCCATGATTTGATTAAAATCATATGTAACAATGATTGTGGTTTAGTAGAAAGAATAATTAATATTAATGTGGTGCATGATAGGATGTGTCAGGTTAGGTGGGATGTGCAGTGATTTTATAGATTGAATAGATTAACGAGGAAATAGATTTGCGTTATATTTGGTGAGGATTTGTTGGTGGTGTATAATAATTATCCATGTCTCGTGTTAGGGGAGGAAATAGAATAGAATAACAAAATTTTGATGAACGCCTCAGATTTTTTTCTTCCCTTTTCCTTTTTCTTTTTCTTTTTCTTTTTCTCAGTTGGCACCTCATAATTTTTTATTATTCAAAAGGCACCT
>JBAMIB010000125.1:4091784-4102700 GCA_037177415.1 Kaempferia rotunda | reverse complement strand
AGGGATGGAAGTGCTATTTTATTACAAATCACGCTCATGTGTAGGACACCAACATCACATATAATGACATCATAGCCTATGCATGGGACTAATAATCAAACAGACATAAAACTATTAACTCATAATAGAATAGAATGAACTCATGGCTTGAATATGATTTGATGTTGTTTTTTCTAAAGAACATTGTCGTGTTTTCTCCGTTTTTGTCTTCTTTATTTTTTGGAAGATTATCTGATGTTGTCTATTAAGAGTAGAATTAATAACTAAAAGTATTGCTCCATAGTAGTGTCATTAGTTTCTCAAAAGCAGGAGATATGGTGATCAAGTTTAATCAGTCATAGGTTATCCTATAAAATACAAAATGATGGGAATTAATTTTTAACCAATAATACAACAAAACCAATAGAAACAAGCTAGATACCTGACTATAGACTCAGCAGATGTATTTTTTTTTTCCTTTCAGTTAATTTTAAGTGCACAAGGCTTCATAACATAGATAAGATACCTGCCTTGTGTATTACCATCATTTTTTTTTGTAAAATTGTACATAAAACAATACATAATCTAAATTTTGATGTTCAATGGGATTATTTATCCCTCATGCATGAGATGTTTCACTGTTAAGTGGGCATCAAATTGATCTGCATCATGTCATCCTATAGTTTAAAATATCATACAAAAAGCAAAGAAAGCACTTGTATGAGAAATAAATGAAGTGAATTGTTGAAAAATAAAAGTAATTGAAGATATGGCAATGCAATTATTGTCTAATGACTCAAATTTATTATAATTAATTGTTAGTAAAGTTCCATTTATACCTAGTGTTGTCTGGCGAAACAGTCTAAAGGTATTGCTTCCATAAATCACTAAAACTCGATACCACTCGACACAAGATTCAAAATCTTGAGTTGTGTCGTAGTTTCGTAAAACGTACTATTCTAATATCATGCCAACATTGAAATGTTTTGATCGTTTTGTCCAACATAGTATAAGATTTAAAATCACACTTGACATAGATAATGACTCCTTCCTATGCTTCATTTCATTCAACTTCAATTTATTACCAACACCATGCATGGAAACATTGGCACGATACCTAAACAGTATCATTCCAGTCAAAGACCGAAACTTTGGCATGACTCAAGATTTTGAACCTTAGTTAAGATTTTGATTAATTTGCATCTCCTAAATCTGCACTAGTATTTTCTTTTAAGGATAACATTTCATTGGCAATTGAGGAAGAATGGTAACAAATCCTTTTTGACCATATCTACCTGTGTTCTAGAAAATGCTATTTTAGTATTTAATTCCATACTGATTTTAGAAGCTTTACTAAACAATATGGCATGCTTGTGCAGGAAGAATTGCTCCTAGAACATTTTGCTGATCTTATCAAATTTGTTAAGAATAATGCTTGTAAGTTGGAATGTAATAGCAATTTACCTTATTCGCTGCATTCAATCCCAGCCTAACTCGAATATCTCTTGATGCTTATATTAGCTGAGGATACAATTTCCAGTACTGGGAGGCCCACTGTTGCAGATGTTGATCCATTGGTGAAGGATTTCGCAAACAGGTGGAAAGTTGCGATCGAACTGATGCACAAGGATGTTATTACTTCTTTCAGCAACTTTTTATGTGGAATGGAGATCCTGAAAGCAGCATTGACACAGCTACTCCTGTACTATACAAGACTCTCAGAGTGCGTGAAGAAAATTCCTGGTGGTTCTGCTCTAAACAAGGACTTAGTTTCCATATCATCAATATTATTCGAAATCAAAAAATACTCGAGGACTTTCTGATTTCCCCAGATTAATATAGCAATTCCCCTCAAGAAGTTTGTTTTGTGTCTGCATCCTGTGTGGTGGTTAGTATGAGAACAGAAACACAATTATTTGATCAGGTCGTTCAGAGAGATAGTCCCTCATTTGAACTGTGTAACACTTGTAAAATGGCAAAAGTGATTAATGTAGAACATATAAACACAAAATACATACAATTTGTTTTAATTTCTATTTCATTCTGTTTGAACCACTTGAGATTTTTATAAATATTGATCTTGTGAGTGTCATGAAGTTCAATCATGTTAATATTGAATGAGCTTTATGCTTTGACTATTTACACTAATGACTAGTAGTCATTCGTGATTTACCTCCATCGTGTTAGTCTAAGGACGGGTTGGCGGAGGTATTAGGGGCGATCTTGCCGCATGTTAATATTGAATGAGTGATTATTATTATTATTATTATTATTATTATTATTATTATTATTATTATTATTATTATCATCTAATAATTGCTCAAGCATAATTCATGTAATTCGTAGAACAAATAATCACAATACTTTCATAAGAAATACACCATATGTTTTTGCCAACAACCTGACTGAGATCCTTAAATGTGACACCATCCACATTTCAAGGGATCAAAATTCCAAGGCTTAACGCTGGAGCCAGAACCCTCACTTGGAATTCTTCAATTTGTTTAAGGGTGTGAGGATACCAAAGAAGCTCGAAGATCCCAATGGAACAAGTTAGGCTGATCTTTATCTCTAGCCATTTAAGCAATGGGAAATCATCATCGTCAAACTTTTCTTAGAGGCGGTGAGAAGAAGAAATGACTTTGAATAGACAATACTCGTCTTGATGACATTTTAAACGTTTTACAGTGTTAATTAATTTCCAAATTGGAATGCTTTTTTGACGGATAGGATATATAGTTATATACAATATTATTATGTCTTAGAAAAATACACATTACCAGCTTTCACTTTGCTTTCTCTATTTAATTAACGATTAATCCAGTTAGCTTTATTGATTATCTTAGGAATGACCGATCCGGTCCTACTGAAGTATTCCACTGGTCACTAAGATAAATTGGGAAGCACCCGCGTTGGGTGGTCCAGAAGTTCAATATCTGTTAGTTGTGAGTCTCATTTAGAAGAAAAATCTCTGTAAATAAGCCGTAGTGGGGAATCGAACCATGAGTGCCTAGGAGACAATTGAGCACATTTACCGCTGCACTATGACCCCGGGGCATAAACGATTAACCCACTTAGCCTCATTGACTATCCCTGGGTGGTTGGGCTGGCTCTATAGAAGTTTCCTATCGATCACCAGGGTAAATCGAGAAGCAATCGCTGCGGTCGGCTCAGAAGGCTAATATTCATTAGTTACAAATCACATTTAGAGAAAAAATTTATACAAATATATCGTAACTAAACATTAAATCATAAATATATTTAAAAGACAACTTAACATCCTTACTAGTGTACGAGAGTCCCAAGGCTTATCCATTTAATTAATTAAGAAAGAACTTCAGGTAGGCAGCTTACCGCATCCATAAATGCATATTCCATTGTCACATGCATTCATATATATTTGCCCACTTCGCAAGGTACAATTCGCACGTACTAATGCCGGTTTGACATGACAATACATATTGCATGCACGATGGTTAGATAAATACATGCCATATGCACGAACCTACCTGTAAAAAAAAAAAAAAAAAAAAAAAAAAAATTGAATGCATATATATCTACTTCGCCAATATGATACAGTGGAAAATGGAGTTGAAGTGGAAGTTGAGATGCAACTGTTAATTCTACCTGCATACACATGCCACTGCTAACTGCTACATCTATTATTATTATTATTATTATTATTATTATTATTATTATTATTATTATTATTATATGACCTCAATCATGAGATGTTCGATTGAGATTAAAAAATAAGAAAAAAAAATAGTATTGTTGTCTGGTGATTGATTGGAGGTATCAATGGTGCACGAGGAAAAGTAGCAGTAAGCATTGCCTCACACATGATGCATCTCAACTAAACCTCCAAGCCATGTACATGGTGGGCGAACCCACCATTGTTTTTATTGATTTGGACTTATTCACGATGCTAAGGAAACAGTCTGGCTCAATTAATGAATGTTAATTTCTAGATAGATCGAAGTGAATTTTAGTGTGATTAACTTAAAATGGAAACTAATGGGCCAGGATTACTTCAAGATATCAATCATCTTCAGTGACTAGTTACTATTGATATATGTGATGCATGCATCTCGGGTAAATCAGAGAATGGACACTGTCGCAGCTCCAAAGGAGGAAGGAGAGGAGAAGCCCGAGCTAGCGGGTGAAGAAGGACACCATCAATACGCATGGCCTCTTTGTAACAACTTAAGCTAATTAACATGTCATCGCAGTACTTTTGATGATAATTAAGGGGTCAAAATAATTGGCAAATCTGGAAATCATTTACTATTCATATGCATAAATGGAATAAGAAAAGAAATAGAAAAGCATTATGAGAGTTTGGAGGTTGTTGAGTCTAACAAATGCTTGCCAACACACTGCTTGAAGACCCACAAGCAAACTTTGTTCTTTGAACTCGCGTGTGGGGCTAGTAATGCTAAGAAACTTAATTATAGTTAAGTTACCAATGGCATTTTGTTCATTTAATTTCAAATTGTCAATACTAGAGTATGTGCTAGGTCATACCTTGGCTAAGTAAGTTCAAGATGTAAAGTTCTAAAGATTGGTTGTTGATGAACATAATTGGTAATAATGAAAACATGACCAAAGATTTAGTTTTGAGTTGTTGTCAAGGGCATCTAACACCATAACATGTCAGAATTGATCCCTAATCAATGAATTCAAAACTTTTTTGAGTGAAAACACAATTGTCAATACATGCTTGATGACTCAAGCAATGGCTAGGGTTTGTAACGTTGCTATGTAGATAGTGTTGGGGTTGCAAGGTTGCAAACAAAATCCCACATTAGAAACACATGGAAAAGATTATAGATTTAGAAAGAGAAAGAAATCTTCATGGAATGAGAACTTTTGGATAGAGCTCAAAAATAAAATCATGAGAACTTAGGCCTAAAATGGACAATATTATACGATTGTGGAGATATCTAAATCCTTTTTGTCCTGATAGATAGAAATTCATCATAAATTTAATTTTGAATTTGTTTGGATTCCATGAGAGACTTTCAAGCTTGATTTGAGAGCATTTGAAATTTTAGCCAACACAAAAAATGTTGTTTAGGTCAATTTTTGAAGAAGCCCTAATTTGGGAGGCATTTTTGGAAATGGACGACAAGTTGCAGCAATATTAGATTAAATCCATTGTTTTGTAGAGTTTAGATCAATTTTATGATAAAAACCATCCTGTAGTTTGATTGATTTAATTTTTTGTTATACAATAGAATATTGAAGAATCTTAGTTCCTCCTTTGTGGTTAAATTGGTCATGGTATTTAATATTTGACAATAATTTAAAGTTAGCTAGTATAGACTAATGATCTTGTCTTAAATTTACAATTTGACGTTTATTAGGTCATTGGATGATTCTATGCTTGAATAAATGAATTCGATGATAGGTATAAAGCAAATGTGAAGTCTACATCTTGTAATTGCATCAAACTTGAATACTACTTTAAGTTTGGACTTATGGATAGATCTTATATGAATAGGGTTGTTCTTATTACTTTTAGGCTTGTAGCTAGGTATGTTGTGTATCAAAAATTATTTACATTCAATTTAAGAAGTTCTAGATGGTTGGTGGAGACTTAAACAAAGAGTGACAAAAATTTGTTTCGGCAACCAAAATTAACTTTTTATTTATTAGTTAATTGGTAAAAGTTTTGACAGTTGATTAAATATAACTTTCTTTTCGATCTCAATACCTAAAAGTTTAGTTAAGCAACCTTTGATGAATCAATCAAATTGAATATCTTCAAACAATAAATTTTATTTAACTTTGTTTATGTCTGACAATCATTTTTTTTTCTTGGCTAGCTCATTGTGACCTTACTATCCACTGATTTGGTTTAAGGGATACACTTCTATCCTTTGGGTTGTCACTTGGAAGGTTTCCATCCCTTAGCTAGTTATCAAGCCAAAGCCATGTCCACTTCAAATGGTGGCCTTGGATGGCTCCAAGCCTTAATTAGCAGCCCTTCCAATTACCTAGCTGGAGCTTTCATCAATGTTGTCTTTAATTGTTGTCTTAGATGGCTCTTGACCCTTCCTGACCATTTTGAATTGTCGGGTTGAATCTATCACCAATATTTTCTTTGATCGTCTTGATATATAGCTCTTGGCCCTTGGTAGCCCTCTCGATTTGTTAAGTAGAGTTATCACTCATGTTGCCTTTGCTTCCCTTCTTGAGTGGTCGGGATTTATCATAGACCCACTTTTGAAGCATGCTTCTTCCTTCTTGAGCCTTAGGAAGCGTAAGGTGTGGTACCCTCTCTTTTCTTCTTCTATTCAGCATTGTCATTTTGGCATGACTTTGACATGGTGAATCCTTCCCTCATGTTGATCTTGACCCTCCTCTAATAAATACAAGAGAGGGCACATATTTGGTGGATTATTAATAGTCTTTTGAGACTTCAATGTGAAGTTACCATCTTAGTGAATCGCATTGTCATGATCATATCTAGGAGGTTTGTCATGAATCATTTTACATGAGGTTCTAAATTGTCTTTTTGCTTGAGTTAATGTATGATGCCCATTTCATGTAAGCTCTGGTCCCTTATCATGATCAATTGTTGTCATGGTGTGTGTCATGGTAACATTTAGGAAAATTTGAAGCCTTCCTTCTTAGCTATTAAGCACCCTTGCCGTTTTGGTGAATCTTCTCTTATAATTGACCATTCAAAGTTTTCATGGTATCATTCATGATGCCATCGATCACTAGAGTATTTTCACGCGTTGACATGTCACCATGTGTTTATCTTATCATGTGTTATTTGGCCAAAGTTCAAATAAGATCATATTGTTCAAGCACGAGGCTCTAAAATCATGTTACCAAAGTTTAGCATAGGTTTTGTCGTGTTAACATTGGAATTAAAATCATATACACCAAGGCATATTACATTTTTTTTATCATGACATTAGCCCCCGGGGCTATGCTGCAGCGGTAAGGGGCGCTCAGTTATCTCCTAAACATTCAAAGTTTGATTCTTAGCTACGACATATTTGCAGAAATTTTTTCTCCAAATGAGACTCACAACTAAGGGATGTTGGACTTTTGGATCACCCGCCGTGAGTGCTTCCCGATTTACCCTAGTAGTTGATAAAAAACTTTTATGGGACTGGACCGGTCACCCAGGTTAGCTTGGTTAATCGTTTTATTTTTCTATCATGACAATTAGCATCAAAATTACATCAATGCCTTAGTTAAATGTTGACCATATCCACCAAGTCAAGGATATTTGTTATTAGTTTTCCCTAATTAAGTGTTAACTGATCTTGTCTAGAAGCTGAGTAGACGGGTCTTAAAACAAAAGCTGAGTAGAAGGATGAGTCGGTGATGAGGACAGAGATGGCAGGGTTATTGATGGAGGGAGGACTTGAGATGGAAACCTCGGACTAGCTGGACCTTGGATCTGCACACGTCGCAAAGGCAAGCAGGAGCCAGGACTCATGGACTTACACATACCACAGAGAGAGCACATGAGAGCCTTAGGGCGAGAACCAGGGAGGGGTCCCTCGTGTAGATACTGTGACACTAAACTCAGAATCGTAGCGAAAAGTGGAGAAGATGAACAGTAGAATCGCGCGGCTTGGCTGATATAGATGACCCCCTTTTTTATATTACCTTCCTTGGCCATGGTTGTAACAAGGCGTTAGAGAATATTGAGTGTCAGAATATGTTGGGTAATGAAGGAGGTACAATATCCTTTCCTCCCACAAAAGGAAGGTTCCTTCATGTGTATGTGTCAGAGCAGAAAAATATTCTTGGATGAGTAGGCACCCTTCTTTAACAGGTTGTTGCAATTTTTTGACAATGTTGTTTCCTAGAGGGAATCCGACTGGTACTAGGGTTGATCGGATTTATGCTAGGAGTCATGCCCATGAGTAGTGAGAAGCTGAGTCCTGGAGGGTCCGACCGGTGTTGGGTTTGGTTGGGTAGTACTGGGAGTCATGTTCATAAGGAGTGAGGAGTTGATTCCTGGAGGGACCGACCAGTGCTGGGGCCGGCCGAGTAATGCTAAGAGTCATGCCCATGAGAGGAGTGAGGAGCTGAGTCCTATAGGGTCCAATTGACACTAGGGCCGATTGGGTAATGTTGGGAGTCGTGCCCATGACGGCCGAGGAGATGAGTCATGGAGGGTTCGACCGGCTTTGGGGCTGGCCGAGTAATGTTGCGAGACATGGCCATGAGAAGTAAGGAACTGAGTTCTAGAGGGTCCAACCGACGCTGGAGTCAGCTGGATACTGTTGGGAGTCATGCCCATAAGAGGTGAGTCTGATGGGAGTGGTCCGTTTGGACATGTATTCCTTAACCTTAACTATCATATCACCTTAACTTTCACCGTCACATCACCTTAACATCAACCCTACATTATCCTTGGGGTTCACTTATTACACGCCATATCATTAACCATGTCCATCAAGTTAAGTCATTCTTAATTGATCTTGATCGAGCCATGTACAAGGCTTGCTTGAGGCAAATGCATGTCTTGCCTGAGTGAATTGGGGATTTGATTAATTTGATTAGGTAAAAATTAGGACATAGGCCCTAAATATAAACTTATTTTGATGAGTCCCCCCTTTGGTCTCCTTGTCCTTGTGGGTTCCACTTGAACAATATGGTCAGGCTTGATTATATTCTTCACATTTAGATATTTGACCGATAGAGTTATCAACTACAACACATTTTCAACAAAAATTGTGTTTTGGTTATAAGGGTCTATGATGATGGCTCTAGGTAGTAAGGTTGACATTTTATGGTTGCACCTATAAGCACAATAATGGTGGTATTTGGTTGAAACAGTAAATTCTCACATCTAGTAGCATTGCAAACTTAGGTACATAACTAGAAGGGAATGAAGATATTGTTCATAAAAGAAAATTTGTCTTATTTGAAGTATGCTAGCATTTATGTGGAAATTGTTAGTGTTGGGTGCATTGTTAGGACATGTAGAGAGTTAGAGGGGGTAAATAACTTTGTTCGCTTATTCAATGATGATTTATAATAGAAACTTGAAGCAATGCTAACACTTTTCGTTTTACTTGGTGTTCACCTCTTTGAGATGACTAATCTAAGAGTTCATTCCTCACTCACATAGATGCATTATGAAAACCTTCTTCTCGGAGGTGGAGAAGCCTCGTATAAGCTCAAGCATGAGAAAACATAAAGAGAGCACGAAAATACAACAAGAACGAGGAAGTAAATACAAATACAATGAACACCTTGCTCTTGATCTCTTATTGCTCGGAAATTCCTCTTGTTGACTTAGAAATACAGCAACACTTTGCCTTAGAATCCCTAAAATCTGGCGTAAATGAAAGTGCTTTTAAATCTTCGTGAAACCCCTTTTCTAGAGTTACTTCAGTGCCTCCCAATTGATTAGGTTTGACACATCAGACGATCATTCAAAAACCTACAGAATGACTCTTTTTTGCCCATCTAATTGATTAGTGAGCTATACCAATTGATTCAATAGCTTCTAATCGATTTCCCCAATCAATTTAGAAGCATTTTGTTCTCACAAAAAGGCTCCAATCGATTGGCCTTATTGTAATCGATTTACCAATCGATTCCAAACCCAAATGTTCTTAAGGAAAAATAACTCCTAATCGATTAGGAATTTAGCCTAATCGATTGACACTGCCTTAATCTATTGAGCTAATTGATCTGACAACTTTCTGTGTTATTGTGAAAATATAGCCAATCGATTACCCTAATCGATTGTTGAAGGATTGAATTGATTACCACAATCGATCGATTCCAGCTCTTCAGCTATCGCGAAAATCTCTCTCAATAGATCACCCTAATCGATTGTCCAACCTAACTCTCTTAATCCAATTTTAGGATTTTTTTTCCCAATCCTAGAATTATCTATGACTCATTGGGACTTCCTATTGCCTAGTATTCGATTAATCTTGACCTACTAGGGCTTCTACACAAAGTGTCTGATTAACCCTTAACCCACTTGGACTTTCCATCTCGTGTCAACGTTCCCTTCCCTAGCCCCACTAGTACTTCAATTGCCTAATTTCCAACTAGGTCTTCACTGCCCAACCCCGCTAGGACTTTCACTACCTAACTTTACTCACTAGGACTTTTTCATTACCTAACCTTCAGTTAGGGCTTCCCGTTGTCTAACCTCCAATTAGAACTTTCTATTATCTAACCTCTAGTTAGGACTTCATATTGCCTAACCTTCAGTTAGGACTTTATAGATAAGTAATTGGTCCTCCCTTGACCTATTTGACTTTTCTATCACATATTGTCAAAAATTGAAACTCAAGCTTGAGCCAACTCGAGCTTAGTCAAACTGGTCAACCTTGATCTGAGGATGATTACACTACCATACACAACATGCAACCCAAGGTTTTGATATATGACTAAGTTAAAGTTAGGTTAATTGTGATCTAATCAGCTGTGCCAATTTTGCAGGTGCAGAATACTTGACACATGTTAAAATTTTAGTTGTGAACTAGACAATGATTAAGTCCTAGTGGATCTAGGAATGAGCTAAATCTTGGTTGAGACCAAGTAGATAAAATTCTAGCTAGAAGATAGGTGAATCAAGTCAAAGTGGTTAAAACTTGACAGACAAATTCCTAGCGGGAAGCTAGGTGAATCAAATCCAAGTGGTTAAGACTTGGAAGACAAATTCCTAGCGAGAAGCTAGGTGAATCAAGTCCAAGTGATTAATGCTTGACAGATAAAATTTTGAGCTGGAAGGTAGGTGGATCAAGTCTAAGTGATTAAAAATCGACAAATAAAATTCCTAGCTAGATGCTAGGTGACTTAAGTCCCAAGTGTGTGGAATCAGTTGGAGGCTGATTACTTTGCAAAATGTCCAAGTGAGTGGAATCAGCTGGAGGTTGATTGCTTGGCACAAGTCCAATTGTGTGGAATCAGTTGGAGTCTGATTGTTTGGC
>JBAMIB010000125.1:4078099-4091684 GCA_037177415.1 Kaempferia rotunda | reverse complement strand
ACAACCTCCTTGGTTGTACCAACTAATTCTTGGAGTTTCTTTTCATTTTATGTTTATTTATAGTTGTTGTGTTAGCACTAACCTTTGATCCATACTCTAGCTCGAGATACTCTTTATTTTAACTTGCTGGAATCTAACTCCCCTAGCCGACCTCAACAAGGACCAACATCCTTAACATTATAGAATATACCTAGTATATGGTCTATCCGACCTATTGGGCCTCTTAGTATCTGATTTACCTGACCTACTAAAGCTTTCTACTTGGAGTTCACTCCTTTATGACTTTTCCTTTACCTAGAGTTCAACTCCTTTAGGACTTTCATACTTGTCTAAAGTTCACTCATTTAAAACTTTTTCCTTTTCATAAAGTTTATTGGTTTAGGACTTTCCCAGTTGTTTAAAGTTCACTCCTCTAGAACTTCTGCATGCGCTGTAGTTCACTTCTTTAGGACTTTCATACCTAAATGTCTAACATCTCTCTCATGTGACTTGCTAAGACTTCCTATCAACGGTTAAACATTCGATCAACGTTGATGTGCTTGAACTTCACACATGAATACCTAACATTCATTCTCTTGTGACCTACTAGAACTTTTCTTCTACTAAGTACTTGGCCTATCTTGATCCAAGGTTAATAACTACATCAATATTCTCCATCGACAACTTCATCGTCTTCTTCATCGAGGATTAACTCGAGCGTCGGAGGATCAAACAAGGGGACACCTCTCCTTATTTGGCCGCTAACGTTTTCTGTAAAGTTTTATGTAGACAGAAAGTTATTCATCACCGCGTTGACAATCTCTGAATCCATGTAAGCGATGATTTTCTTGCTATTTACCTCCTCACTCGCGGTCTGTTTGTATTTGGCCTTATAAAAGAAAGCAATTTTATTTGACCGATCAAGTGCTACTCATCCTATAGCATTTTGATATTATGATCCACAATCCACAATAGTTAGCAATAGTTAACAATGCACAACACTGAACAAATTTTATTTTACCTCTGCAATATTAACTGGAGAGGTATGGGTGAGAGCAGCACCGTGTTTCAGGATCAGCTTGCCGATTTCAAACCAGGGTTGACCGTTGACCCCAGATACAGCCATCTCTCTTCTCTTCTGCAGTGGCAATTAAATGCTGCCTCTGCCTCTCTGCTCTGCTGCTCCTGCCATTATCGAACCACGCAATGGCCAGGCCAGCCCTCCCTTCATTTTGACTTTTTCTAGTAAGTCTAGCTGAAGACTTTCAACTTCCCCTTTCGCTTAGCTCATGGCAGTACGACGCCATGCAATTAATAATGCAAAATGGAGGAGTTGTTGGCGCAAAGAGGAAATTATAATAATGGCCGGTTGATTTGCTTCAGGACAGATTACTGAGGGAAGGGGGAAGGAATAGTAGAGGTGGAGTATGATGCGGTATTGACTTTGAGATCCATGCTCAGAGCTTGCCACTGCTGCAGTGATGGTGGCAAACCGAACAAGCTCCGCACTCGCTTTGTTTATTGTTTGTTTAATGTCCGGGGCGCAGTGTTGGAGTAAGTCGATCAGCTTCGGGGAGGAAAGAAAAGTTGGCGAGTTAATGGTTTTCTTTTGCGTGCAAATTCTTCGTTCCTGTGGGCATTTCTAGGTACCTCCCTCGCCTACTCGCTCCCGATATGGACAAAGTAGGGTGATTAATGAAGTAGAGCCGCGGTGAAATTTAAAGCTGCTCCTGATAAGGTTGCTTATTTGCAGAGGGGAGAGAAAGAGAGATAAAAGTATCGATTAAATATTTAATTCCTGCAGGGTTGCTGTTGCAGAAAGATGATTTAGGTTTCCACGGTGACGATGATGAGGTGGTTGTAGTATATATAGCAATGGCAGATCTGGAAGAGGTCTCCAAAAGAGGGAGAGAAGGTCCGATACGGAAGATATTGGACAGTAATAATTAAGGTGCAGTGGAGGAGAAGAAAGTGCTGAGGGGAGAGGTATGGGAACGGGAGGGTGGCGGAGAGCTTTCTGCACGGTGGTCCGGCGAGAGGCGCCGGAAGTGATGGCGGCCGAGAGGGCCGACACGTTCAGTCCTGGCCCCAGTACGAGGAGCTGTGCAAAGCTTGGATTTTTATCCGGCGGCAAAGGGAGCAGTAACCCGTCCACGCCGCGGCTGGTGACTGCGCCGGAGCTTCGGGAGCCCCCGGCAGTTATGCCTGCATCCGGGACTCCAACCGCCGCAGCCGCTGCTCTGTTTCGTAGAAAGGCTTTCTCTACCCCTTCGTCTCCGAGATCCCCTTCCAAATTTGCCTTCTTCAAACACCTCTCCAAGGTTCCTTTTTTCTTTAAATCGATCTGATCCGTAGAGATTCCTGGCTTTTGGCTGTGAGATTTGATTGTAGAATGATGGAGGAAGGCATCGGGTTGCTTTTTGTCTTTACAGCTTTTTGTTTTCATTCTAAAGTTTGCAGCTTGTTCTTTGGCAGAGTCGCTGCCGGATTTGTTCACAAAGCCTGAAGGCGAGCCAGGAAACGCCGGTGTTTACGGCGGAGTGTTCCCACGCCTTCCACTTCCCTTGCATCGCCGCCCACGTCAGGAGCCACAGCAGCCTCGCCTGCCCTGTGTGTTCCGCTGCCTGGCGCCAGGAACCCTTCCTCTCGGCCATGAACCGCCGTGACGAAGACACAGAGCGAAGGATGGTTCGTGAGGCGGAGAACCGGAATCCCAATCGGAGAACCGACGGCGGAGGGAGAAGCGGCACAGCCAAAGGCGGCGACCAACGGTTTGGCACGAACAAAGTCGCCGTCACAGATGCGCCTTCTGCCAAGGTGTATGACGACGACGAGCCGTTGCTCCATGCGCCCGGAGCCAACCAAGCTCGTGGCATACGATTTAATCCCATACCGGAAGCCGTCGACGTGGACGACAAGGACGATGAGAATGGTGACGAAGGGGACTTGCCTATTCAACAGTCAACGGCGAGATCCCGCGCCAGCGGCCTTCAGGTGACTGCTATGCCGCAGGCGGCTCTTCTATCCGAGGGGCGGCGTCATCGGAAATACGTGGTGGCGATCAAGGTGAAAGCGCCGCCGCTCCGGTCAGCTGCTCTTCTCGACCAGACCAGCGGTCGCGCCCCGATCGACCTTGTTACGGTGCTGGACGTGAGCCAAGGCATGACAGGGGAGAAGCTCCAGATGCTAAAGCGCGCGATGCTGCTGGTGGTATCGTCGTTGGGCCCCGCCGACCGGCTCTCCATGGTCGCCTTCTCGGCCTCCGCCGGAGCCAAGAGGCTCTTCCCTCTCCGACGGATGTCGAGGCGGGGTGAACGCGCCGCCCGGCAGATCGTCGAGAGGCTCGTCGTGGTGGGCGATATCGGAGCTGCCGCCGCAGCTGGTGGTGCCAGCGTCGGTGACGCTCTCAGGAAGGCTACCAAGGTTCTGGAGGACCGCCGAGAGCGCAATCCGGTGGCCACCATCATGCTCCTCTCGGATGCCGTCCAGCAGCAACACCTACGCGAGCAAGAGCAGCCCAAAGAAAGCAACATCCACATTAACGATAAGCCCTCACACTCGCCTCGCGGCAATCTCCGGCCTCATTCTCTGTCGACGACAACCACAACCGTCGCCACCACTCGCTTCGCACATCTGGAAATTCCCCTTGAAGATGCCAACGGAACTGAAGAGTCCTTTCAGAGGAGCCAGGTGCCGTCAGAATGCGCTTTCATCAAGTGCGTCGGCGGTCTCGTGTCGGTGGTGATGCAGGACGTCCGACTTCAACTCGTGTTCCCGTCTGGCGAAATCTGCGCCGTGTATCCCTCCGGCGGCGGTTGCATCGATGTGACTATTGGACCAGAGGGCTCTGTTCTCCGTCTTGGGGATCTCTACGCAGAGGAGGAGAGGGAGCTTTTGGTGGAGCTGCGAGTGCCCTTTCCGGCGGTAGCAGAGGAGACACCCAACGACCGTCACCGGTTGACTGCCAAGTGCAGCTACCGCGATCCGGCCACCCACGATCTCTCATTCGCTGAGGATCAGGTGGTTGTTCTGCCGCCCCTCTGCCCGGAGCTCGGCGAAGCCTCTCTGAGGCTCCGCAACGCCTTCGTCTCAACACGGGCAGTGTCCGAGTCGCACCGCCTCGCGGAGCTCTCGGACTACGCCACCGCTCACCACCTGCTCTCCTCCGCCCGCGCCTTGCTGCATCAATCGGCTTCAGGATCCGAGGACCACCAGCTCATCCGCCACCTGGACTCAGAGCTCGCCGAGCTACAGAGGCGACGGCGCTGCCTTGCGCACCACCACCGTTACCATGATCAGCCGCCGGAAGAGGCGATCTCTCCATCGGTGAGGCAGAGACGGCGGAGAGAAGTTCCGGCGGAGGTGCGGGGGGAGGCCCTGACGCCGACCTCAGCTTGGCGCGCCGCCGAGCAGCTTGCCAAGGTGGCCATCATGCGCAAATCCATGAACCGGATCAGCGATCTCCATGGGTTCGAGAATGCACGGTTTTAGTGAAAGACCGAACCAACCCGTTTACATTAATAAATTAATTTTCTTTACCTTTGTTTGTTAGCTTGATTTTTCTTTGGTAAACCTTGCTTGCGAGGGAAAAGATTGAAAAACTTGATCGTCGAAATTAAGTTACGATTGTGGAAAAGCAATTACATAAATCTTCTCCCTCTTAATTTTTAAGCAAAGAAAATTCCATTACGGCCTTAAAGGGACAGAGAAATTTTCTCTCTCCTCACTCCATTTTACTTCTTTCAAAAGATAATTCGAATCAATAATATTATATTAATAGTCGATAAAATTAAGTTAACGATGACATTATTAAAAATATTGTATGGAAAGAAAGATAAATTCAATCACAATGAAATAAGGATATTATATTATCGGAACCCCACTCCAAATGCAAATCTAGTTAACTGTTCTCAACCACAATGGAGAGTATTTTTTTTTCTTTTAAAGTAATAAAATCAATCTATAATTTTTCTTCTAAATTGGATCGATAGAAAGTCTATGACTTTGAATGTATCAAATGGTGACATAGTATCACAGTGCAGTAGCAGCTTATTCAGTTGTCATTTAGGCATTTATAATTTAATTCTCAACTAAGTGTATTTGTAAAAATTTTTCCTACAAATAACTCAACTAATAAATGTTGGGCTTTTGAACCGCCTACAGCGAGCATTTCCAAATTATCTTAATAGTAAGTGAAATTTTTATGAGACTAAACAAACCATCTCAGATTCACTTGAATGTATCAAAATATGGTCCTAGAACTATGATGCAGTATAAGGATGTTTTGTCACATAAATATTCATGATTTAATTCCTAACTATAGTACTTTTATAAATAATTTTCTTATAAATAATATTAAAGAATACTAAACTTCTAGACCTCTATAATAATAAATATTTTTAAATTTACTCTAATCAAAATTTTTACGGGATCAAACCCATATGTATCAAAAGTAACACAGTAAACGCATACAATGAGAAAGGCAGACTCTGGTTATTCTCTCTCTATCTCTGAAAAAGTGTTTTCTGAAAATTATCAGAGACATGTTATTTTGGTGGGAAGAGAAATCTATTGTATATGTTGTATTGTATATGTTGTGTATGTGAATTGTGTATTTAATTAGTAGTTTGACCGAAGCCACTCGTCGATCCATCCAATGCGCCCCGACATCAGTTTGACTCTCCATGAAGATCACAAATGTCCTCAAAATCTAATTACACACACAAAACCATCAAAATTGAATCTTGAAAGAGTCGCAGTACGTACTCACTGCTGCCTGAATTAGATCCTATTTTTCTTGATATATATAGAAATTTCCAGTCAGACCTTCTCCATAATATTAATTAACGCCTTCTCCTCTTCTCTCCTCCTGCATTCGTAAAGATGGCAGACGGCGACTTCACCGTCTCGAAGCCGTCGAATGGGCTGGCGAAGATCCGCACAGAAGGCGGCGGCGGCGATGGTATTTGCCACGACGACAGCGCACCTCCAGTGAAGGCGCAGACTATCGACGAGCTCCACTCCTTGCAGAAGAAGCGCTGGTCCTCGCCCACCACCCCCGTGGACCAGCAGACGCAGCAGCAGACCTTCATTGCCGCCTCCGAGGAAGAACGCCACAAGCAGCGACTCCAGTCCATCAGGTTAATCCATTTACAGCGATGATGGTTTGTTAATTAATTGTTTTTTCTTTTTTAATCTTAATTTAGGATTCTTAAACCCCATGCATTTTGGATTTTGGGCATAGCAGTGCGTCGTTGGCATCCCTGACTCGCGAGACAGGGCCGAAGCTGGTGACAGGCGACCCAGCCAGGAACGCAGAGGTCCCTAAGGCCAACAGAGTGCACCATGTCACGCCGACCATTAACGTCACGTCTGACAGTGCTCTCAAGTTCACCCATATCCTCTACAATCTCTCCCCGGCAGGTATCTTATACGTAACCTAAAGCTCTCGATCTCTATTGGGTTTGGCTAATTGCGTGCGATGCTTATGCATGCAGAGTTGTATGAACAGGCCATCAAGTACGAGAAAGGCTCGTTCATTACCTCGGCCGGGGCTTTGGCCACCTTGTCCGGTGCCAAAACCGGCCGCTCTCCGAGGGACAAGAGGGTTGTCATAGACGAGACCACTTCTGAGGAGCTGTGGTGGGGCAAGTAAGAGTCCCGGCCAAAAACATCTCAGACCGTACGTCAATTTTTTAGGCTTAATTAATTCTTGTGGTTACAGGGGCTCCCCTAACATTGAGATGGATGAGCATACCTTCATGGTGAACAGGGAGAGGGCCGTTGATTACCTCAACTCTCTCGACAAGGTTTTTGTGAACGATCAGTTCCTCAACTGGGATCCTGAGTCTCGGATCAAAGTTCGAATAGTCTCGGCGAGAGCCTATCATTCCTTGTTCATGCACAACATGTAATCCAAAATGAGAAAAGCAAGATATATCTACTATACAGACATGAATCCTGTTCTTCGATCACAGATAATATATATACTTAATTACTCGAGTGTTTGCAGGTGCATTCGTCCGACTCCAGAAGAAGTAGAGAATTTTGGTGTTCCAGACTTTACAATTTACAACGCTGGACAGTTCCCCTGCAACCGTTACACTCACTACATGACTTCCTCCACCAGCATTGATCTCAACCTCGCATGGAGGGAGATGGTTATCCTGGGGAGATTAAGAAAGGTTTATTCAGTGTGATGCACTATCTCATGCCTAAGAAACAAATTCTCTCCCTGCACTCTGGCCGTAACATGGGCAAAGATGGGGATGTTGCTCTCTTCTTCGGATTATCAGGTATTGTAATTAGGCGCAATGCCAACGCCAGCCTATCTTCACGAATTTTAGTCGCTTTCAGTTTGTTTTTCAGGCACAGGGAAAACTACTCTATCTACTGATCAGAACAGGTTGCTCATTGGTGACGACGAGCACTGTTGGATCGAAAATGGTATTTCAAACATAGAAGATGGTTGTTAACTTGTTATGCAAAATGCATTGACTTATCCAAGGAGAAGGAGCCTGATATCTGGAATGCCATCAAGTTTGGAACTGGTATAGTCCTTTAATCTCCTCCTCTTATGCAAAAGTGTTCTTAAGTATGATCATATCATTAATCATCAGTATCGAATTCAGTGCTAAAAAATGTAGCGTTTGATGAGCACACTCGGGAGGTAGACTACGAAGATAAATCGGTTACGGAGAATACTAGAGCTGCTTACCCTATTGAATATATACCGAACGCAAAGATACCATGTGTCAGTCCACACCCAAGGAATGTGATCCTCTTGGCACGTGATGCTTTTGGTGTGCTCCCACCTGTTAGCAAGCTCACATTGGCTCAAACCATGTACCATTTCATCAGTGGCTACACTGCTCTGGTAGCAGGAACAGAAGATGGCATCAAGGAACCTCAAGCTACATTTTCAGCATGCTTCGGAGCCGCGTTCATCATGCTTCATCCGACAAAGTATGCTGCAATGCTTTCTGAAAAAATGGAGAAACATAATGCCACAGGATGGCTTGTGAACACAGGCTGGTCTGGTGGAAGGTCAAGTCTCACTCACATCTTCCAAATATACTTGTGGGCTCAATGGTGTGATCCAAGGAGTACTATTTTTTGTTCTCAGGTATGGCGTTGGAAATCGTCTCGAGTTGAGATATACGAGAAAGATAATCGATGCCATACACTCGGGTAGCCTTCTGAATGCCGAGTACAAGAAGACTGAAGTTTTTGGGTTGCAGATACCCACTCAAGTTGAAGGGGTGCCTTCAGCGATTTTGGACCCAGTTAACACTGTAAGTACAAGTTGTGATGCTAGCCAATGGTTTAGTTGCATCCCTATTGAAAAAAAAAAAAAACAAAGATCAAGTCCAAATGAATCTACCAATTCATCGAAGTTGCATCTTGTTCGATGGGGGAGGTATTTATGTTTTGATACATTGATGTGTGTGGTTTCGCAGTGGGCAGATAAGGAGGCCTACAAGGAGACTTTGCTGAAGCTGGCAGGGCTTTTCAGGCAGAATTTTGAGGTGTTTGCCGACTACAAGCTTGGTCAGGAGGGGAAATTGGCTGAAGAGATTTTTGCTGCAGGGCCAAATTTCTGATATATATTCAAGTTGGAAGAGTGAAATGAGGAATAATTAATAAACATGGTTTAGTAGTGAGGAAACAGAAAGAGTAGCTATGAGTAATTTCTAAATTCTGAATGTTTTCTTTTGTGCCTCATCTAATTCTAAATTAGAAGGAACCTGGACAGCAGTCAGCAGAGGAAAGGAATTTAATTACAAAATTTAAAATTTTAATATCACCTATTGAGAACTCAAGATGAAACAAAGCAAATAAACTACAACTATGGCATATAACTGAAGGAATAGAACAGATTCTAGTTTACGAAGGGATCATACTTAGCTAAGGCACGGACAATAACTCTCAGAATGTTGATGGTAACTTCATGAGCACAGGTTGTGCGTTCCACAAGAGCCTTTTGAAGGAGAAAATATGGGTGCATAACGTGGTGACAAGACAAAATAGAATGGTTAGACATACCTCTCTAAAATAAAGAAAAATAATAGGAAGTTTGAAATCCCTATCCCACAATTCCAAAGATGTGGCGACCTTTTTCAAAGATTTGACAACAAACGTTTATTATACAAGTGTAGCAGAAATGCAGGATCACAGATGCTATAAGGTAAAATTTCTAAATCATGTTAGCATTTTGAAAGTACAAGGCACAAAGATACGAATGCAATTAAGTTTATTTGCATTCATAATGAGTCAAGTCAATACTACTAATTCTATTTCCTGCTTGCTGTATACAATTGAAGGCTAAAATTTCTAACGTCTAAAATAAACATTTCACAAAATTCCCAATAAAATTATAATTCAAGCACCAGTGGATTATCTGATGAATAGATATTGAAACCAAACTAGAAATATTTTTTTTAATTCAGCGTTTTGCAAGATTATCAAAAGTTTCTACAGAACACAGCACGTCAAACAAAAATTTAAGGTAATATTCAAACTGTTCTTAGAATAAACTCTCAACTCCAACTACTGACGAATCTGCTGTGATCAAGAGGCTTGTCATCATCGTATCGTTGCCTTTAGATGATACCAATCTTATTTGCAACGTCAAGGGCGTCATAATCCGGCGTTAGTCTCACATAAGCCTTCTTAGTTCCGTCAGGCCTGGTCCAAGTACAAAATTAGTAATTGACCAGAAGACTAGCCTGGAGAGCACGTGAAAAAGAGAACCTTACAAACCTGATCAGAGTATTCACTTTCTTCGCCTGAATATCGTACATTTTCTTAACTGCAGACTTGATCTTCTTCTTGTCCGCTCTAAGATCAACAATGAAGACAAGAGTGTTGTTGTCTTCAATTTTCTTCATAGCAGATTCAGTGGTCAAAGGATACTTGAGAATTTGATAGTGGTCCAACTTGTTTCTTGGTGGAGCACTAATTCTAGGGTATTTTGGGTTCCTGGGCTTTTTAAGAGTCTTTGGCCGGTGAAAAGTCACAGAGGTCCGGATCTTCTTGGTTTTCTTCTTCAGAGTTGATCCGGTCTTCACGGCCTTCGCAACTTTCTCAGCCTGTGCTTTATCATCAGGTTTCTTCGAGGTAGCTACTTACACATTAAGACAAAAAATTAATAAAAAGGAAAATCACAATAATATAAAATGACTGCTATAGCCAATGGTGTTTCTAGACAATTATTTAAATGTCTCCACTTTACTCCACTACTGAGAATGACCTCAGAGGAAAACTCTTCCCAATCAATTACGTGATCAATATTGTTCATTTCAACACAACTTTCTGAAGAAGTATGCTTAAAGAAACTAGTACAAATTCAAAATGTTCTATATCTTAGATCAACACAACCTTAGAAGGTAATGGCAATGACAAACAAAGAACCAGCACTAGTTGATCTCCTTGCGTAAGAATGATTACTAACATAGCAGATGACACATAACAGAAACGCCTCAATTCTGCAGTGGATACAGACTGTTAGAATTGATTCAAAAAATCAATTTACAGGAGGATTCTAATAAGTACATTTCAATCTTAAATTTTACAATTTTTCATATATTACCACTTGTCAGAATTTTCAGGAAAAGAAACAAGAAAGAAGTGGTAGAACTTGTTGCATTAGTTCGTCAAAATCAAGTTCCGCCAACTAAACTATATGTCTTTTTTGCTTATAATAAATAAAATTGAAAGGAAAATGTATTTTCAAACAAATAAAATTATTTTATTGTGGTACAAAGACAAACTAATAGCTACTTCAGAGTCATATTAAACCAATTTCGGAAATTAATGCCTTGCTAGTAAGATGGCTTTCAATCAATTTGATCAAATACCAGGATTATAACCATTTTAGAGCATAGAAATATTCTAATATCAGAATGTACATTAGATGATCCAGTAAGGAAATTAGAAATGACTCATAACTTACAAAATAAAAATTCCTCTTTAATATTGAAAAAAAATGCTAGTCACAGGTCAAAGACAAATCAATTGTTCATAATTCATGATAGAAGTAAAAACTAAGCATCCATTAAATGTGATATAAAAAGAATCCTAGAATATTTTAAGTTATCCACAATTTCATAGGCATGAAGATGACGTACAATTTAGCTCATATAAGATAAAATAAACTTTTAAAATATTTGAATTAGTTATTAGGACAATGTTTCAATACTGGTTCAAAATAAAGTCTACTGCAAATTAATGGGAAAAAAAACAGAAGCAAAAGTACCTTTTGGTGCCATCTTATCTTGTTGGAAAAGTTAACCAAGAAGATGAACTGCAGTCAATAGACAACAATAAAAATTAAGAGACTGCATATTTTTTCAGAATACAAGGTAATTGCGACAGTGCTAGAACGATGAAGCCAATCATTCCAACAAATCCAGGAAACAAAAAACTGATTCATCTTCAACTAAATTTCCTTTTGGCTATAACTAGTTAATAAAATCCAACAACTTGAAAAATAAAAAGACTAACAAGTTTCTGTTTGATAGAGTTAATCCAAACAACACATGGTCATCGAAATCCTCGACATAAGATTAAAAACAGGATTTCCACTAAAACTAGCAAGAAATAGAATTGAAACTGAATTCGCAGGTAAAAGGAAGCCATTGATTCCAAGATTTACTAAATGGCATAGATCTCAAGAAACGAAAAGACAAACTAAACGGAATCAAATTTAACAATTTGAAGACGAGAAGTCAGAGGGAACAGAGTAGAAGAAGATACCTAGCCCCGAGTCAGCCCTCCGCCAGCGAATTGACAGGGGTGGAAGGAGCGACATATGTATAGCAAGTAGTAGAGAATCTCGTCCGTTAACGTTAGGGCAGAATCTGATCGACCGTTTAGAATTTTGGTGTGTTGTATTAAGAATATTGGGCGTGTTTTGCATAATATTTAGAATCTGAGAGAGGATATTAATGGGCTTTTAGGTCGAGCCTTTACATTAACTGGGCCTAAGTTGAAGTGTTCATCCACTGTTGACTGAGTAAGGTTGAATTTTGTGTTTATCCAAAATTAGAATTCAAAAAATCCAATAATGAGATAAACTCAAATTAGATTAAATTAAAAAAAAATAATTTATTAGCTACTAAGTCGTTTACTGTGAAAGGTAAAAAGCATTTCCATCACAATTTGATGTAAAAGTCTAGTATAATAATGATACAAAAATACACTTGAATCACTTGTAAAGATTGAAAAGTGTGCAATGACTAAGGTTTAAAATGTTATTATTTTTATTATCGAGTTTTTGTTGTATTTTTTCTTTTTTGTTTTACATTAGATTTGCTCTTCGATCAACTTAGAAATGAATCATATTTTTTATGTTGTGAGATTGATTGATCTTTGCGGCCAAGCTTTTTGGTCTTTCATTCCGAAAATTACATTTTCACACACGAATTATTTTGACAGACTTCTCTTCCATGCTTTGGGAAAAAAAAAAAACCATAATTTGTGATTCAGGATAATATTTTTAGTTTTTTTATTTGGATTGATAGTTAGTATTTAAGATAAACAAGTCCTTCGGATCCCATAATTTGCTAGTAATTAATCTGGTGGATAGAAAAATTAAGTAAAGTAAAGTCAAAATTATTGGTCAAATTGTTGAAAAGGCATCTGAGTCAGATGACCTCATAACGAACGTCAGCCGAGCGGTAGACCAAGCAGTCGTCTCACCGACCGAACTGACTACTCAGTCGATCGGTCCCACCAAGCAAACCAACCAAGTGAAGATTGACAGCATTATAAGTCATAACTTCAATATCGCCTTGCCCCGCCAATAGCAAGTACAGCTGTATAGGAGAAAAGGTTGAACATACCGAAATGGCCAGCCGAATAGCAGGTTGAATAGTAGGCCGAACAAGCAAGGCAGAGTGACGGTTCGGCTCTGAACTCACCTACCCTTCTTGTCTCTTTGTATAACGATCATATTAAAATATTCGCTGTCAGAAGATATGCAATGCGGTTCCTTGTACGAAGGAAACTTCTAATTTTGACACGTATGAATTGTATGCTCAATTAAGTAAAGGTACTTAAGGAAAGACAACGATATGTTATAAATGTCTACACCAATTATGGAAACTTCTTGATCTCCACACCCCAAAACGCCCAGGTATAAATTCAGTCCTTCACAACCCGCGGAGGTATGCGATGATCATCATTCTTTACTCTTCAGCATTTTTCTGCAAAAACTACTCCACCACGAGTGTTATACTAACTTTAGCATCGGAGGACCACAGACCATGACGCCCTCCCTGTTCTCCGGCTTGGTCACTAATGTTTTTCTTCAAACTGTTTGTTAACGCACAAGATTCATCAAATCTTCACGGAGTGTCACATCGATCTCTTCCAAATCTTCTTCAACGACACGTAGACCAAAACCTCCTCGGTATCCATTTTCAGGTTTGCAGACAAGATCAGTAATATTTAGTGCATTTGGTTTGAACTATTTTCCTTTTCATTTTCTATTTTTTCATTTTTTTAGAAAATGACAATTTGTCATTATCTAATTTTCTAGAAAGTGCTATATATTTTTCTAGAAAATGAATATGAAAAATATAAACCAAACATCATTTTAGAT
>JBAMIB010000125.1:3935770-3946284 GCA_037177415.1 Kaempferia rotunda | reverse complement strand
AATGGCTGATGAACCAAACGACCTCAGATTGATATGAAACTATTTCACATGTGTTCGGCTAGTTCTTCTAATTATATCTATGCTCTTAAACATTAATTTGACCTAATATATTGAGAGCAATGATTTTGTGGACACAAATGTGTTTGAAAATTTTAATTCGTGTTTAAAAAATTAATGCTCTCAATATATTAAGTCAAATTGATGTTTGAGGGCATGAATATAATCAGGAGAACTAGCCGAACACATAGGATCTAGTTTTATGTCAATCTGAAGTCGTTTAGTCTTTCAGCCAGTTTTGTCCAAAATCAACTGATGTCCAATTTGATATGAAATTAATTCTTATATGTTCGTATACATCTCTTTATTATATATATACCCTTAAACGTCAATTTGACTCAATATATTGAGAGCAATGATTTTTTTTAATATGAATATATTTTAAAAATTTAATTTATGTTCAAAAAATTATTACTCCCAATATATTAGCTTAAATTGATATTTGAGGATATGAATATAATCAGGAGAACAAGCCAAACATATATGATCTAGTTTCATATCAATCCAAAGTCATTGGTCCATCAACCAGTTTTGGGCAAAACTAGTTGATAGATCAAATGATCTTAGATTGACATAAAACTAGTCTATATGTGTTCGTCTACCTCTTCTGATTATATTCATATACTCAAATGTCAATTTGACTCAATATATTAAAAGCAATGATTTTTTGAGCACAAATTAAAATTTTCAAACATATTCGTGTTCATAAAATCATTACTTTCAATATATTTGGTCAAATTGATATTTTAAGAGTATGAACATAATCAGGAGAAGTAAAAAAACAAATAAGAGCTAGTTTCATATCAATCCAAGGTCAATTTGTCCATCAGCCGATTTTAGGTAAAATTCGCTTATTGACCAAATGACCTCAAATTGATATTAAACTAGTTTGTATGTGTTCGGCTAGTTCTCCTGATTATATCTATGTCCTCAAATACCAATTTAACATAATATATTGAGAGTAGTGATTTTTTGAACACATCCGTTTACAAAAAATCACTGCTGTTAATGTATTAGTTCAAATTAACGTTTGAGGGCGCGTATATAATCAGGAGAACTAGTTGAACAAATAGAAACTAGTTTCATGTCAATTTAATATAATATATTGAGAGTAGTGATTTTTTGAACACATCCGTTTACAAAAAATCACTACTGTTAATGTATTAGTTCAAATTAACATTTGAGGGCACGTATATAATCAGGAGAACTAGTTGAACAAATAGAAGCTAGTTTCATGTCAATCCTACGTCATTTGGTCTATTAGCCGATTTAGCCTAAAACCGATTTTGATTATAAAAAAAGGCAAATTAGTCAGCTGATTTTAAAAATCAGTCAACTGATTTGCTAAAAGATTTAACGTTTCAGCACATATCAAAATTGATTCGACTGATTGAAAAATCATTTGACTGATAGGGGTAAAACAGGAAATAGTTATATGATTTGATAATTTTGAAACTGCCCTATGCGATTTGATAATTTCGGAAACTTACCTACATGGTTCGGTAAAAAAATGAGGGAATCATGCATTCCTTGGTGCCTTAGACCTTGCTAAAGCACAAAAGTGAGTGGTTGTCAAAGTGAGTCCATGTTGCCTACCAAATAGGGGTGAGTAAAAGTTCGGTTAAATCAAGCAAACCAATCAAATTTTGGTTCATTTTTTTAAATAATTAATTCTGTTCCGATTCGATTTAAAATTTCTTTTTCAATTAAAATGAATAGACTAAATTAATTAAATTTTTAAACCCTATTTTTTAGATCAAGATTGAATATTTGTTAAACCGAACTGAATTTTTACAGCGTAATTAGAAAAAATTGATTAATTCAGTTTTCAACTAAATTAATTAATATTTTATCAGTTTAATTTGTCAATATTTTTTTTAAAAAAAATACAAATGGTTCAATTAGTTCTAAATAAATCAATTCAGTTGAATTAATTTTAACTGAGTACTCAATCCTAAAACCATATCCCTTTCTCTCTTCTACATGAGGTGCTTGGTGGGAGATGCAAAACTAAATAGTTGTTACTTCTTCCTTCTAGAACTCCTGGTATCTCCTAGGATGTAACCCATCGTAATTGAGTATTAGGCCAAGTTGTTAGCTCCTAAAGTGTCTGTTTTCATTAAATCCTCATGGTAATCGATGAAAGACTCACCTCCCTCAACTAAAATTCAATGCACTGTAATTGGGATATAAACTGTGTGCTTGGATAAACTATTGAACACCTTACCATTGCATCATTCCCAGGGCATTCGTGACCCCTTTGTTAGTACAGTTGACACTAATAATTGAACTTTAATTTTGATAAATGACAAATGATTAAAGTTAAATTCTGTGTGATCTAATCTGTCTACCATGTGTACATGTATGAACTTGATGGTCTAGAGGGCTGAAACACTAGGCTAAACTCTAGCTAAGTTAATAGCTGACACAAAGTTCAGATTGGTTGAGATACGACATAAGAAAGTCTAATTGAGTTGATAACTGGCTGAAATCCAGATTGGTTGAGATCTGACAGGAAATCCTGATGGATCAAGAAACTTGACATTTGGAAGTTTACGATTGATAAGTGGAGATAAGTAACTGGAGGAGAGATCCAGTGAAGACGCGTTCCCGGTTGAGGGAACAGTAGGCGTCGATTAAACTTAAGTTTCAGAGAAACTCAAACTCAGGACCGGACAGTCTGAAAACTGTCAAATATGTATATTACTCATTTTTCATATTTTTTCTTGTCGTCCTAACCTTTGGTGTAGGAACTCAAATGCTTGAAAAAGGCGATCTAAACGCCCCGGTCCGAGCGCTCAAAGGTGGTCCAGGCAACCCAGGCAAGGATGAAGACAAGCGGGCGATTGACTGAGGTGGCACTCACCGACTAGCCGACACACATCAAGATCTAGGCGCCCAGATCAGTCCAAGCGTCTGGAAATGGATAAAATTTTAGGGATAAACTTTCGATGAAGTATAGCCACGTAAGCGCACTCCAGGCGCCCGGTGGTGGTCTAGGCGCTCGGAGATGGCCTATATAAAGGTATTCGACCATTAGCTCTATATTATCATTCGCTATGACTTTCGTCCTCGTGAGCTACTCCTAAAAGAATTCTGCGACACTGAAAGGTAGCTCTAACAACCAACGCTCAAGCAACATCTCTCCTTATTGTCGGTATTATTTAATTAATTGCTCTTGTGCTTAAATCTTGTAATCTTATTCGAATTGACAGTAATTGTTCAATGAAAGCACTCAGCAAGTGCGAGTCTTGGAGTACGAGTCACCGAAGAATCCAAACCAAGTAAAAGAAATTGGTGTTATTGCTTGTTCTTCTTCTTTTCTATCTTCTGTTGTGTTGTTTTAATTCTCATAATTTTAAAAAAAAATGACGAACGTTATTCATCCCCTGGCGTCTTTTCGATCCTACACCAACCTTGAATCTATATGAATGAGACTATGTTTAATGTTAGATTCATTTTCCCCCTTGCAACTTTTTTGTTTGTCATTGTTGTTGAAGTTTTCATCTCATGGTGTATTGCTTCTTGCCATATTAGCTCTAGTGTTTCGAAGGCATTAAAAGGTTTCGTTGTAACAAAGATTTAGGTGAAGGATAGGTGATTTTTTATTTTTTTTGTTTTTTGTCTTTGACTAGAGTCAAAGGTAACGTAGACCTCATAGCAACATATGATACGAGATATTTTTTTCATGTGAAACAAAATCGAATAGGTTAAATCATTCTTAATAGTATCATTATACGAGATATTTTTGAATTATTGTTATCTAAACAATAGTGTAATAACCATTGTTATCCAATGGTTTTGGTAATACTTCAAAGTTCAATCCCTTTGCATCAGTGTAATTGTATAAGGCGAAGCAACTCCATACGAGCTAACTTTAGCAAGGAGAAATGAAGGCTGAGAAAAGATTATTGTTCCAAAACATATTCCAAAAGTTCATTTAAGCAAGCTAATAGGAATATGAAATAATTTAGCATTCGATAATCTCAACATTCTATAATAATCACATAAAACAAAGGCATTGGAATATGAGAGGGTATCAAAATGGTCCAAACTCCAGCTCCGATAACAACACTAAATGGTCCTGATGCCAGCTTCTTGTATGGTAGGCCAAGAACATCTTGATTCAGCTCTTCCACTCTTATTCATATCCTATTAAGACCTAACTAGTCCACACAATCTTCATATTGAGCTATTTATATTAGAAAATCAAGAATGATGCATTAGTGGAAGCTGAGGAGATAATTTCATAATTGATTGGTGGAAAAGATTTTGTGGATAGCCAAGAAGTTGACTTCTATGGACATGAGTTCATGCTTCCTATTGTTAACAATAGTTTTTCAGAATTGTAACCTAATGAGAAGGATAAGAATCTCATCTTCTAAACAGATTGGTAATCCCAGTCAACATGAGATTTTAAATCTCTTGTATTGCAAATGAATCCCATTCTTATAAACCAGCATGAATGTTCATGTGCAATCGAAATGTCGGTATTAGAAAAAGAACTTCCATACCAAATGATTCTCAAGTATTGGACAAAACATGTTGCTACAAAAAAGAAGATTTTTTAAGGACAATTTTAGATACAAACATTAAATAAGATTTTTTTTTAATGGCACAAACATCATATTAACATGGACACGAAGTTTCCTTTAAAAATGGAAGTAAAAAAGAAATAAACAAAAATGATAAAATCCAACAATCTCTGAGTGATAATTGATTTTTTCAAAAAAGAATGAATTGATCTTTGCTGATAACTATCCAACTGGGTCCTGTCGATCTTAACAACCATTACTAGAACAAATAATATAATATACCCTAAACTGAGAAGAAAACATGTTGCTAATCCATATATTAGTTATTTTACTCTTGCTAGATAAATAATTCATAATTTATTGAGGGGGATCTAATCACAATTATATATAGATTAAAAATATATTTATAATTCTAAATTATAAAAATGAAGAAGATGCGTCATGTGGAATAGAAAGGATGTGATAGGAAAACAATGATCTGTTAGTGATTACACATTTCAATTCATAATTGGCTAATGATAATGATGTTCAAAGTTCAAACCAATTAAAAATTAGATAAATAACTGCAAAGAATATGCAACTGACATGTACATGCCAAACATGGTAGTAAGAATCCTATCAGGTGTAGGCATATAAGATTTCCAGCGTCTACTGAAAATTCATAGCTGTCACAAATAAAATTGTACAGTTTTCATTTTCATTGCCACAGGCACCTCACATGATAGTGGAGATCCTTGGGTTACATAAGCCTAAAGCTCACAGATTATGTGCGAGATAGCCTTCTAAAATATAAAGCAGGACAATCACCATCTCTACTAGCATGACCAATTATTTTGGTTCATATTGACCTAAGGCTAGGGAAACAAGAAATAAGAGAGAGTAAACATCCATATCACACAAGGAGGAATCAATAGATTATTCTAATTCTCTTTATAAAAGGTCACGGAAAAGCAAGCAACAAGTGCAATCCAATAAAACTACAATTAAAGGAAAAATTAAGCAACTTTCTAGTTCTCATAAATAACTACTACGAGAAAAAAGAGCATAGTACCACATTCTAGCATCAGTGAAACTTTCCTGCAAAGTTCTTTTATACTGCAATCAGACATAACTAGCTAGAGGATATAACTGAATACCTATCTCAAGCAGCACTAATGTGGTGTTCTTCCATCTCCATCGAGGATCATATCTTTGAATGCACCACCACTTGGAATCATAGGCAACACATGCTCCTCATGTGGCACAATCACATCTAACAAGTAAGGCCCAGGTGTCTCCAGCATCTTCTTGATACTTTCCCTGACTTCGCTCTTCTTGGTGACACGAGCAGCAGGTATGCCATACCCCTCTGAGATTTTTATGAAATCAGGATATACCTCATCTTCATTTGCTGGGTTTCCTAAATAAGTATGTGCCCTGTTGCCACGGAAGAACCGGTCTTCCCATTGTACAACCATGCCCAAATGTTGGTTGTTCAACACCATCATCTTGACAGGGAGATTCTCAATCCGAATCATTGCCAACTCCTGTGAGTTCATCTGGAAACTGCCGTCTCCATCGATGTCCACAACTGTGATGCCTGGGTTCCCAACCGCTGCACCAGCTGCCGCTGGTAATCCAAATCCCATAGCACCTAGTCCCGCTGATGTCAACCACTGGCGCGCCCTCTTATATGAATAATACTGAGCCGCCCACATCTGGTGTTGCCCAACGCCAGTGGTAATGATTGCCTCCCCTCCTGTTAGCTCAGCAAGCACTTGAATGGCGTATTGAGGAGGGATCAGCTCCCCAAAAGTTTTATAGATCAATGGGCATGCTTTCTTTTGGTGGTCTAGTTCTTCCCTCCAATCAGAAAAGTTAAATTTTTGATGGATTCCACTCGCTTCCATCAGTGAATTGATTCCCTGCAATGCCAACTTCACGTCAGCACAGATAGAAACATGTGGCTGCTTATTCTTTCCAATCTCAGCTGGATCAATATCGATGTGCACAATCTTCGCCCTGCTTGCAAAAGCTTCAAGCTTTCCAGTTACACGGTCATCAAACCTCACACCGAATGCAAGTAAGAGATCAGCTTTATCGACAGCGTAGTTAGCATAGACAGTCCCATGCATTCCCAGCATCTTCAACGATAGTTCAGCATCAGTCGGATAGACGCCAAGACCCATCAGGGTGCTCGCAACAGGAATGCCAGTAAGTTCCACGAAACGAAGGAGCTCCATGCTGGAGTTCAAACAGCCGCCTCCAACATAGAGAACAGGACGACGAGATTCGGACACCAGTCGAATGATTTGGTCTAGCAACTGGAATGCAGGAGGCTTGGGGAGGCGAGAAATGTATCCAGGAAGGCGCAGCGGTGGATCCCAAACAGGAACGGTGAGTTGCTGCTGAATGTCTTTTGGGATGTCGACGAGCACCGGGCCAGGACGACCGCTAGTGGCCAGGAAGAAAGCTTCTTTGATGATGCGAGGGATGTCATCGACGTTGAGGACGAGGTAGTTGTGCTTGGAGATGGATCTAGTGACCTCAACGATGGGGGTCTCCTGAAAAGCATCGGTGCCGATCATGCGGCGGGGAACCTGGCCGGTTATGGCAACAAGGGGAACGGAATCAAGAAGTGCATCAGCGAGGCCTGAAACAAGGTTGGTAGCGCCGGGGCCGGAGGTGGCGATACAAACGCCGGCCCGGCCGGTGGAACGGGCATATCCGGAAGCGGCGAAGATCTCGCCCTGCTCGTGACGGAGGAGGTGGTTTGTGATGGAAGGGGAGCGGGTGAGGGCCTGATGGATTTCCATGGAGGCACCGCCAGGGTAGGCAAAGAGGTCAGTGACGCCCTCCCTCTCGAGCGCCTCAACGAGGATGTCTGAGCCCTTACGAGGCTCTTCGGGGGAGAAGTTACGAAGAATTGGTGAAGCGGAGGTGGGGGCGACGGTGGGGGCGGCGGCGGATGGAGGCTGGTGGCGGTCCGCGGCGGTGGAGATGGGGCGTAAATGAGGGTGGCGGGAGGGAAGAGATCGGTTGAAGAGACGAAGGACGCCGAAGGAAGCGGAGAATGGGGCAGAGGAAAACTTGGTGGGGGCAATCGCGGCCACAGCAGCCGGCGCCGGCGGCGCCACCGTGGATGAGGCCATCTTGAGGAGGGCAAAGAGGGTTTTTAATTATTTTGAGACCGAGCTAGCGAGCGAGCGAGCGAGCAGGAATTTATAGGTACATAGAATAAATTGGAGGAGTGTCGTCACCGGAAGTTGGATCACCGCTCCTATTCGGAGTCGGTTCAGAGACGGACTACGTTACAATAACTATATACTGTCAAAATAGTATTAAAATGATTTAAATTAATATAATTTTTAATTAACTTGATTAAAAAATATTTAAATTAAAAGAATATATAGTTAATTTTTTATTATTCATGCATCACGCAATATATAAATTAAAACATAATCTATACAATATTAAATAATTTCGATTTGTACCTTCTTAACAGTTTTAGTATGTCAAGTCTTAAAGGTTAGATTTGTGTTTTTACAACCGTTCATCCGAACATTATGGATTGCATAACGTGGCGCGTGATATATATATTTCATATCTGGATCATTTATATAAATAGATAATAGTCATCCGTGATTTATCTCCTCCGAATTGACCTGAAAATGGATTAGTGAAGGTGCTAGAGACGAGCGAATCGTCCTTTGTCAGATTATGGATCACATAACGTCCCTTGGAACTACATGTGATAGTTAAAATATAAAAGGTTATTATATAAGAATTTAAGATTAAAATTTAACTCATTTGAATATGCTTTTTTTATTGTTTGGTTATTTACACTAATGATTAGTAGTCACATGTGATTTACCTCATCAGTGTTGGCCTATGAGGTCCTCACGGGATGGACTAATGGCTAGTGCGAGGTGTTGTCACCATGAGGTCTAGGGGAAAATCCTGTTGAAGTCAGGTGTCTGTCCTCCCTTATGTTGGTGTCAGAAGTACCAAGATCGAACCTTATTTTGATAATGGTAAATGGTTCAAAATTAAGCGTATCTTGTGAACTAATGTGGTGTACTAAGTGTGCAGGAAAGTTCTAGGTAAACTAGGCACGAAGTCTTGACTTGAAGGGTTGAGAACGAAGTTCTGGTCGAGGATCGGGCAACGAAACCTTGGTGAGTAAAGCCGAGCACGAAGTCTTGGTCTAGAGGGATCGAGCAGAAATCTTTGCCGAGCGAGGATTGTGGACAGGAGTTGAGACGGGTCAGGGTTCGGACGTCTTCGAGTTCCTGGTCTTCAGAGGCCAAACAAAAGTCCAACCGGAGGTGCCAGTTGGCAAAAGGTAATTTCTCCTGAGAGGTGTAGGTGAGGATGCATTCCCAGAAGAGGGAACAACAGACATCGGTCCGACCTAGGGTTTCAGTTAAAACCTGAAAGTTATGACCAAGATAGCATTGATTTTATTTTAATTTCCCTTTGTATATTTCTGTGCTAACATGTTTTGCAGAGGGAGAAAATTGAAGAAGCAGCATTCAGCCTCGTGCAGAAGGGCGCCTCGGAGGACCGAGGGCGCCCTCAGACGCTCGAGGGCGCTCCCGCGAGGATGAAGTCAACGGATAAGAGTTGCTTCTTCGGCTGCCACATCATCTCCTCGAAGGCGTCCTCAGCCTCTTCAGGGTGCCCTCGCACAGCTAATCGCCGAAAGTTTCAGCGTTGATCCACTCCATCTGGAGGCGCCCTTAGAGTGTTTTATAAGGGTCGTTCGACAGCGTATTCGAACACAACACTTGCCTACAACATTCTAACGCTACTACGCTCTCGTCGTCTTGCTGTGCAAACTCCTGAAGCTGTTTTTGAAGACGCCGAGACTCTGCTCCGACGACGCAAGCTGCAACTCCATTATAAGTTATCGGTATTTTAATTTTTGCTGTTAATTTTTGCTGCAATACTAAATTTGAATTGTAATATTCGATCTAATTAGTGAATTTCCCAAATTAAACGATCAAGCATTGTGGGCTTCGCAGTAGGATCCGTTACAGACTCCGAAGCAAGTAAAACTAAACTGTCTACTTTTATTTTCCGCTGCATACTCTATCTTTATCCGAACAAATTTTTTTATCGAGATATTCACACCCCTCTATCGCTATTCTCGATCCAACAATTGGTATTAGAGCGGGGTTCGCTTTAATCTGGTGAAACCACCAATTAAAGCATTTTCTTTCGGATTTTTTTTTGTTTTTCGTAACAATAATCAGAAAAGGTATTCTTGCCTTTTTCTGATCTTCTTTCAATTAATTGTATCAAGCACTGTTAATCCAAGACCAAGTATTGGGATATTCAGTTTTCTTTGTTTTACAAGATTTTTCTCTTCTACTCTTCCTATTGCTTTGCAAGAGGGATACAGTACCACTCGTCCCCCTCTATTTTCTGGGGGAAGACTTCGGTTACTAGAAAACTCGAATGGAGGTGCATCTCAAGATGTACATGGATACTTGGATAATTATCCAAACCAGCCTCAACATATATATCAAAAGAAGAAATGACAAGCTACGATAAATGGGATAACACTACAAAGAAACAGATTGAAGCTGACGCTAAAGCAACCCAAAGTCTCCAATGTGGACTTATAAAAGAGGAACTTAATCGCGTCGGCCCCTTTGATAGTGCAAAAGAGCTCTAGAATAAACTGATTGAACTACACGAGGGTACATCATACACTAAGGTAAGTAGGCGTGATTTATTGTTAAATAAGTTGTTTAACTTAAAAATGCAGGATGGAAAAACTGTTGAGATGTATACTTAATGTCTAGCCTTCTATATAGACATCTTTATTTTGAAATAAGAATCACATGATCATTACTTACATTTTATATTCATGATATGCATTATTGTCTGATACTTTACGTTGTAGATAACATGGTGCTTGGTATGACACAGAAG
>JBAMIB010000125.1:3914028-3927970 GCA_037177415.1 Kaempferia rotunda | reverse complement strand
AAATTTAAGCATGAGTTCGATTCGAATTTTGATTCGAGCATATTCAAACTATAATTTGACATGACTTAAATTTAAATTCAGTTTAAATTATTCAAACCTTAATTTAAATATATTTAAGTTAAAATTATGTAAAAATAATTAGAATTTAATTCAAGTTTGGCTCGCAAGTAGCTCGTGAACAATCAAATAAAATAGTATAATTTTGAATTTGGCTCTAAAAAATATTAAAACATGTTCGAGTTCTGCTCGAATTCGAAAATTTCGACTACGACTCCAATATTTTTTTAGCAGTCTCAAAAAGCGAATTGTATACTTCTGATAACGAGATGAAGGTGTGAAAATATTGAAATGAATAGTTTGAGGAATAATAGTTAATAATTCATAGCCATTAATTTAAAAATAATCAAATAATCTCCACCATTCGAAAATAAAATAAAATAAAACTTCAAATTGTCGAAACCAACGGTTCCAATAGCTAAATAAAAAAAAACGTGAGCCGACTATTCATATTCACGATTAATTTGGAGTTGATTACAATTCCAACCCATAAACGGATCAACGAATAATCTGCCCATTGACGCATTTAGTAATTCAGACCCAACCAATGGTCACATCTATCAACATCTTCCATAGATCATCACATATTTCATTTAAATGCTCCAATAGCCACTATCAATTATCGACCACAGCACGTCATCTAAGCAAAGCTTTAATTAAAATGCTCCATTTAAAAAGTCGTGATAAATTTATAACCATAAATTAAAATTAAATTTCCTTATGGCACTTACATGAGCAAGTGGATTAAATTTGGTCTTCCAATTTTGCAGGTCACGCTCCATTTTCAAATTACTAGCAGTAGCAGTCTAAAACTACACACCCTACCGCTCTTTTTATCTCAAAAAAAGACTAGACCCCACAAACGTGCAAAGCATGCACACAGCAATATATCATACAATACATATATTATATTAAATAAATCAATCAAGCAAATTGATTTTTTGAAGAATGTGGAATAATATTAATTAAACACGTTACCATTTGAATACATATTTAAGAAAATGTATTAATTAAATAGGCTTTTATGAAACATAATAATTGCCTTTTTTTGCACAAATACTAAGCTTAACCAAAACAAAAGATATGCTAATGAATTCCAAAATGTTCTATAACGATCAGATAATATCTAATAACTTACAAGTTCTGGCTAGAATGATTAATCCATAGCCGAACTCAACATTATATGGATATGCTATTGCTAACAACATGGAACAGATGAATTGGATAATTTACAGCTAAAACACATTGCAAAACTGTTTTCGTCCTGTAGATCTACAAGGTTGTTCTCTCTAATTAATTAACACCTGATTTCATTTTGAGCAGTCACTTCTTGGTTGGGATCGGTAGTAGACATTAAATCACAGTCAAAAATGAAAAACCTGCAAAATAAAGATCAAAATCCTTAGTAAACTTGATACAAATTTTCAGTACACCAAAGCATGCCCTAGTATATGGGCAGCTGAAACAGATTCTGCTAAAGAGAACTCATACCAGGACTCGAGCATGCATTTGACAATAGCACCAAAACTTCAGATAAAAAATGGTCCGAATGGTCACCCAATTTGACAATAGCAACAAGCAAAAGGCTTCCTTGAAAGGTACTTCGATAAAATCAGGTCAGCCTAGGAGTATATTTGACTATTGCCACACTGCATCCTCGTGGAGTAAAAGAGTCATTTTCTTTGTCATATAGATTCTAGTATTTCACGAAAGCAGGCAAGATGACATAAAGCTCTGCCAAGCACTGGAAAATCCAGTTTAGGAGTTGTTCTTTAGGTAGATCCAAAAGTAGTTCCGCCTGCATGCCAGTGACAGAACCAAAAATGTTAAGTCAAAGAAAACTAGAACAAGCAACCAACAAAAATGCCAAAAAAGTAAATATGCTTACAATGCAATCAATTCTCAAACAGTACTGGCATCTGACCTTAAATTTGCTAATAGCATGTGTAGAAAAAACAGCAATCCAATAATTCTGATGAGTGAGATGAATTCAAGTCTACAGTCTACATAGGACATACAAAATAAGATGGAACCCAATGGACTGGTGTGGCACTGTACTTCGGGTTCAATTGAACATTAAGTAACACTTAACTATTTAACTTAGGACCAATGATAGATTGGTCCTGGACTTAGGGTCCGGTTAAATTAATAAAGATCCACTTCAGGACAATATTTTAAACACTGCAACAATTGACACAAATGATATGAAAATGCACCTTTATTTCATTATGAGTGAACGAAAGAGAATTCCGATATATATCAGATGTCATTGACTCTGTCATAAGCCTGAAGACCTTCTTACTCATGTTTGTGATCATAACAACAGTCTTTCCACTCGTATATATCCTGTTGATACCAAGGTCTGCTGCCATTCGCCTCACATAGAGTTTTTTTAGCAATATCTGCATACAACAAAGTAAAGCGAGAAGTGTTAGGATTGAACAGTTAGATCTTTAGCATTAAAGTTCAATAATGATTAACACCTCCATTGAATGAGGTTCTTTTCCATATTGACGGCGTAACTGTTCAGTGAATTGCATTAATCTCCATATATCATTTGCCGCAGCTCTCTCTGCTTCCTTGATAAGTTCAAGAGGGTTATCAAGATAATTTATGTAATCAGAGGAGAGGTGTGGTGTTAAATTTATATCAAGCTGGACAAACAAGGGGGAAAAAAGGCATACATTAAGATATGATCTCAAACGATTAACAAAAATATTTTCTTTGGGGGAAAATGTTAGCACCTGCATGCTGCTATAAGGTACTGGCAGAAGTCTATTTTTGTCGACCTAAAAGAAAACTTAGCAATTTCAGTGTTTTCTTGAATTATACTAATACTGTATTGAATTTTGATTTCAATTGGTACAATTCAATGGCATGATCAAAGAAAGTGTCTGCATACCAACTTAAAACTTGAAAGATCCTACAGCACAAGGAAATACCTCAGATAAGCTTTCAAAAAGCATCTCAAAGAACAGATCAATCCCAACATTCCCAATATCACCTGTCTGTTGTTCGCCGAATATATTACCAAACCCCCTTATTCCCATGTCTCTCTCTGCAAGATGAAATCCTTTGCCAAGGTCTCCGAAATCCTCGATTGCAGCAAGTCTTTCCTGTGATGAAACAACCACCGGCCATATTGGTAAGTGAAATAGAGACCTTAAATTACATTCTTTAAGAAACAGAAACAAACTCACAAAAATAAAAGTTCAACAAACTTGAAGTTATAGGGAGTTACATTACTGAACCAATTATAACATAGAATCAGACTAAAGTTTCAAGCTAACTGAGATCTAAAATTTCAGGGAAAGAAATCATGACATAGTAGTAGAGCACTCACTGCAGCTTGATCAGAGAGCAATGACTTGTCAGGATAGAACAAATATGCATAAGCTTCTTTATCTGATCTACCGACCCTTCCTCGAAGCTAATTAAGAGATATTATAATGGCATATTTAGAACATTAAACAAGAGATTGAAAGACAAAATGAAACAAATCATAATAATTCAAAGAATTCTAGCATGGACATCCAACAAAATCTTCGAAATGTACAAGATGAATTCCGATATTGTTGGAACTGTCATCATAACTACACAGTCCAGTAGCACATCACGATTGATGAAAATAAATGTAATATGCTTACAGCAAAGCTTTTTCTCAAGAGGATGATAATAGCAGACCTCACACTAATGGAAATAGAGCACAGATGTCAAAGTGCATTTAGAGAATGTGCTTTGTGCTACAGTACACTGTGTGAAAGTACTTTAGTGTTGGGTAACACAAATTTAAAAATTGTTTTGCAAAGCAATTTTCACAATTAGGTAAAGGGTGATGGTATAATAAATAATTAAAAACAAATATTGCTAACCAAAATTTAAAATAAATTACAAATTTATATCTCATTTTCAGTGTTTTTGTTAAAATGAAAATATGATACAATAAAAATATTCCTGTGATTAATTGTTCTTTTTTCATCATATTCATTATAATATGTTAAAACACTGGTATGTTGATCAACTTAGTATTTTGGTTTTATGCCATAATTTGTGGTACAAATATTCATATAGAATTTAGGGAAACTATACAAAATAGCCTATACACGGACATATAAAACCCTAAATATAGAAGTACCAACATGAGACTCAACACTCCTCTACAAGCTGAAAATAGATACCATCCATGTCCAAGTTGTCATATAAAAATTTCTCATGAGAATATAAATTAGATACAACAATAATAAAATGAGAAATATACTACTCATATGTGTATGCAAGCAAAATGTACTTAAAAGTTAATGAAGTATGAAGCCAAGAATCCCTTCGACCTTAGATCAGCAAAGCTCTAAAAATAGTTATGCGAGCACACAGGCAATGTGGTCAACAACCTTAGACTAGCTAACACATGGATAAGATAGAAAATGAAGAAAAAAGATAAAATGAAACTAACGACAAGGAGGTATTTAAGAAACTGATCTCTTTAGTGAGTTCTCTCTAAAGCAGCTTATACTACCAAATATCACCAGCTGAGACTAATTGGAAAAGGAAAGCACTTGAAAGGTTCTGGAGGAAAGAAGGCATAACATAGTCTTTTTGTTGTATATAGCAAAACGATAACAGTGCATTTTCTTTTCTAAACACATTGTTGGAGATAGAGAAGACATCTTGGCCCTTTATGGGCAATAGAATGAGAATCAGACATAGGTTTTCACTAGAGATGATTACCAAGAACAAGAAACACGAAGAAAAAGACAGATGGAAGATGAATGCTCAAGGACTTCCCTTCCCAACACGAGCCTCCAAAGAAGACAAAGTGTGGAGGAGGCTGAACTGCTTGATCTATTGGGGAGAAAGAGAAGGAAACGTGTGAAGGCAGAAAGAAAGAAGCATAGAGAGCAGAGCAACACAATTAATGTAGAGGAAGAAAACATGGATTCTTACTGTAGGAAATAGAATAGCAAGTTCGGTGACTGACACCAAATGAAAAAGATCTGGGATGCAAAGCAAGACATACATGTTGAGTGTGGATGAAAGAGAAGAAAAACAAATATAGGAGAAAATAAGCAGGAGATGAATAACTACACATCAAGAAGAAGAAGAAATAGGATAGAGCAGTCACTACATATTTGGGAATCCCAAATATGGAAGATGAGTAAGGGAAAGAGAATTCAGAAGGGGAGAGAGAGAGAGAGAGAGAGAGAAGATGATGGAATCTCATGCGACATTTTAGACACAAATGAGAAAGAAAGAAAAAAGGATCAGACAAGCAAGTGCTGTAAATGATGACCTAATGTCATCCTTTGTAGGGAACATTAGATGGTGTCTGAGGTACAAACCAAGAGACAAACAGATTACACAGACAAGTGGCTTTTGCTGTGGCCCATCATTGACGATGCCAGCACCTTCTGTGAGCAAGCAAAAGCAGAGTGGCAGAAGCAGAAGGCACCACTTACATCTCTAGGATCCATGAGGTGACTAAAGAGGTATGAATAGCCAAAAATCTGAAAATCAAAACAACTCAACTACTTTTATACAAATTATAAGGCTCAAATAAAATTATAGTTAAGCAATGGAAACACAAATAAGAACAAAAGCAAGGCCAACAAATTCTTTAACATGGTTCGGACCTCGAGTTCTATTCCATGGCCTTGTTAGGTGGGTCACTCTTCAAAAATCCCATAAAATGTTGTCCAACAAGAGACAAAGAAATTTCGTAAAAATAAAATGATTTTCTTTTACGATTATAAAAATAAATACGTGGGGACAAAATTATAAAAATATATTTTGCAAGAGCTTAAAGATGAAACTCTTAAGCTCTTTGAGTTTCAACCAGAGTAAAAAAGACTATAAAACAAATAAGAGAGTGGAATTTGAGCTGAGCAATAGAATTCTTGTTCTGGTCAAGCTCCCCTACCTCTCTATTTATTCAAACCAAACTTGATAAGTTTCACCCAGCTGCTCTATTTAATTTCAATCGACTCAAATCTTCTCCATTTGACTAAAACATCAATCGGCAAAGCCTTACCTATTGACTATTACTCTTCACTTGACTCAACATCTGTTCGACTCAAATACATTGTAGCCAGTTCAACTCCTGTCAATTGACCCAATTGTATAAGATTGCAAGCTCATTTGCCAGAAAATAGTATTCTAGTCGACTAAAACCAAGTTCAGTTGAATAAACGCAAGTTTAGTCAACACAAATCCAAGTCAGACGACTCAAACTCTTTCAGTAGATTATTGCTACAACAATCATCCTGTTAGTAAACTTAACTCAAATAAAGATCAACCTATTTCAGGTTGTCGATTGTCCAATCAACTTAAACCACTTTAATTGACTGAAACTTAAGTTGAAATAAAACACTTTGATCCTTGAGTAAAACACAATAGTTGATTATCGAGTCAACTTGATTGTTCAATTGACTGAAACAAACATTAAGTTTACTAAATCTTCTCGACGATCTCAACTTGACTCAAGATAGAGCTTATTTGCCAACTATGAACCAAAATACAAGTTCTTTGGTCGAGTTAATGCATGGGTAAACATTTATCCAAAATGCAAGATTATAGTCACTTGTAATCCTCTTAAGACTCATTTGTCTTCATTTGCCAACTGGGCTTGCTTTTGGGCCTTCCTCATCTGCAAAGAGGCCTCGCATTTGAGTCTTTCTCTACCAAGAGACCTGGCCTTTGGATCTTTCTAAACTGCTTAGAAGTCTTACCTCTGAGTTTTCCTCAACGGACATGTCACGCTCCTAGCCAATCTTAATCTTTCAAGTATCCAACACCTATTGGTCTTCTACATATTTAAGTATTTAATAACTTGACCAACTTGAACTTCTCCAAGCTCAACTTTTGTAGAGTCCTAACTGCACCTATAGTTACCTATCAGATCTATGCATTTACACATTTGACAAATATATCAAAAAAACAAGCTATACCCAACTCAAACCCTTTACCAACTATTTTAAAATAAGCTAGTCGTACCATCTGGGCATGATTGTACAACAATCTTCTTTTTTTGATGTGACAAACCATTTAAATTCGAGTAATATATAAAAAAATAATCCCTAATGTTATTTCACAATTTCCAATTATTTAGGGTAATGTGAAAGAAAAAAAATCCCCCCTAACCATTTTCTGATGCACCAACTTAAATGCCACATTTTCTCCACATTTAACAAACTAAAAAATAACAATTAAATTATAGTGAAAAAAATTATACATACAAGTTTAACAAAAAAATATATAAAATAAGCAACTAATCAGAGAAGGTATATTTGTTTCCCTCTTAAGGTAAGATCTTTTTCTTAGGTAAAATAGTTTCCCTCCCCTTATTTGTATACATCTCACTCTAAAAATGTCACTATTGCACCAATAATATTTTATAAACAATATACAACAACAACAATCAAGCCTTACCCCATTAGGCGGAGTATCATTGAACTCTATCCCCTATTATATCATCATTTATATTTAAATAAATAATATCTTATTTTATTGTTCCTAACGAAATCTTGTTTGGTCTTCCTCTTTTTCATTTGATGTGGACATTTGTCATAATCTTACATCAGCTCTACATGAATGTCCGTACCATCTTAAACGTCACCTGAAGTTTTCCCTCAATAAGTGCAACCTAACTTTCTCAATTTCTCTCTAATATTTTCATTTCTTATCTTGTATCCTTGTATATCTGCACATTCACCTTAACATTTGATCTCTGCAACTTTCATTTTCTTCTCATGTATTCAAGGCATACCCCAACATTCAGCTCCATATAACATAACAGTCAAACTGCATTTTTATAAATCTTTCCTTTTAGTCGTAAAGGTACTTTACTATCATAAAGAACATCTGGCACTCTCCATTTCAATCATCCTACTTGTATTTTATGTAAGACATCTATCAATCCCTCAATCCTTTTGAAAAAATAATCTTAAATACTTAAAGCTCTAGTCATCTCTTATCTTAAAAATTATCTCATTATGTCTAATATTACTAAACTTATGTCATTACTCTACTAAGTCTAAAACCTTTCCCGTCTAATATTTCTACTATGATTCGAATTTAGCATTTACTCTTTCACGTGTCTTATCTACCAAAACAATATCATCTGCAAGCAACAAGGACCACGGTATCGTATCTTGGATGTGTCTAATAAATTCGTTCATAATTAGTGTAAAAGATAGAGACTTAGAGTTGATCTTTGATGTAATCATATTCTTATGGAAAACGCTTCGATTAATGCACCTAAAGTTTTTACTTTTATCATTACATCCTCGTACATTTCCTTAATTAGTTCAATATACGTTATGCTAACACCTCTTTTTTCATAAGTTTTTTCTAGGTCAATGAATAAAATGTGTAAGTCTTGCTTCTGTTCTCGATATTTTTAAATTAATTGCCTCAGAAGATGTATAATTTCTATTGTCGACCTTCCAAGCATAAATCCAAATTGATTTTTTATCATCATGGTCTCCTTCTTTAGTGTTTTTTCTTTCACTCTTTCCCAACGGTTCATAGTATACAACAATAACAACTAAGTCTTATCCCACTAGATAGGGTCGGCTATATGGATCATTTTACGCCATTGAGTTCTATCTCCTACTATATCATCATCTATACTTAAATGTATTTTATACTTTCTATTGTTGCTAACCAAGTCATTTTTAGTTTTCCTCTTCCTCGTTTGATATTCATTTTATCATAGTTTTACATCACCTAACTGTAGCATTTATTGGTCATCTAAGTACTTTCCGTACCATCTTATACATTTCTCTCGGGGTTTTCCCTTAATAGATGCAACTCTGACTTTTTCTTTAAAGCTCTCCTTTTTATTCTATCCATCCTCGTATGTCCACACATCTATCTTAACATCCTTGTCTTTGCAACTCTCATCGCTCGAATCATAGCCCAGCATTCAGCTCTATATAACATAGCATGACTAACTGCGATTTTATAGAACTTTCCTTTAAGTTTTAGATGTGCTTTACGTTCACATAAAATACGCGGCGCTTGTATCTATATAAGACATCACTCAATCCCTCCATCGTTTTGCAAAAATGATCCTAAATATTTAAAGCTCTCAATTTCAACTCATCATCTCCTATCTTAACAATTGTTTTATTACATATATTATTGTTAAATTTAAATTCCATATATTGTTTTTATTCTAGTAAGTCTAAAACATTTCCCTTCTAATGTTTCCCGTCAAGATTTTAGTTTAGCAGTTACTCCTTCATGTGTTTCATTACCAAAACAATATCATCTACAAATAACATGTACCATGATACAGTGTCTTGAATATGTATAGTAAGTTCGTTCATAATTAGTGTAAAAAAGATAGAGACTTAGAGTTGATCCTTGATGTATTACTATCTTTATTAGAAACGCTTCAGTTGCTCAGCCTGAAGCCTTTACTCTGGCCATTGCATTCTCATGCATATCATTAATTAGTTCAATATATGTTACACTAACATCTCTCTTTTCTAGAATTCTCAGTATAATTTCTCTTAGAATTGTATCATAAGTTTTTTCTAAATCAGTGAATATCATGTGTAGATCTTATTTTTGCTTCCGATATTTTTCAATCAGTTGTCTAAGAAGATACATAGCTTCGATTGTTGACCTCCCAGATATAAACCTAAATTGATTTTCAGTCACCATAGACTCCTTCTTTAATCTTTCTTTTTCTTAAAATTTCATGGTATAACTCATTAATTTAATACCCTTATAGTTTATACAATTTTGTACGTCTGTCTGTTCTTATATAAGAGAATTAAAGTACTTACCTTCCATTGATGAAACATTTTTTTCATTTTCAATAGCATGTTAAATAATTTTAGTCATTCACTACCTTATTTCCCTGTACAATTTCATACCTCTATCGGAATATCATTTGATCCAACGGTTTTTTCACTGTACATCTCATTTAAAGCTTGTTCAAGTTTAAATTCTCCGATAAAAATTTAAATTTCTATACTCATTTGACCTACTTAAATTATCTAAGTTAAGTTGGTCGCCTAAATTTTTATTAAAAAATTGATGAAAATACCTTTCATTCGCTCTTTTATTTCTCTATCGTTTACTAGTACCCTATTGCATTCATCTTTAATACATTTTATATGGATAAGATCTCTTGTTTTGATTTCTCTTGTTTTAGCTATTCTTTAAATGTCTCTTTCCGCTTCTTTTATAACCATTTTTAATATAATCATTCAAAAGCTTCATTCTTTATTTCATTCACTACTTTCTTAGTATTTTTCTAGACTATTGTATATTTTTTTAAATTTTTCTCATTCTTATAAACATATAATTCCTTATAAGTTATTCATTTTTCCTTCACTTTCTCTTGTACTTTATCAATCCACTATCAAGATTGTTTACTTAGTGGTGCATATCCTTTTGACTCACTGAGTACACTCTTAGCTACTATTTTCAACTTTGATATCATCTTATCCCATGTCATACTAGAGTCACCGTATATTTCACCTAATGCTTGTACACCTACCTTCTCCTTAAATATATTTTTCTTCCCATCCATTAACTTACACTACTTAATTCTAGGAGTCACATATATTTTCTTTCTATTGTTACTATAATTGAGGCGTATATTCAATACTACAAACATATGTTGAGTAGTTAAGCTTTCTCCAGGATGACTTTGCAATCTTTACAAATCTTTCTCTCTTCCTAACTATAAAATAGTCAATTTGCAATTTACTATTCCCACTTTTGAACTTAACTAAGTGTTCTCTTTTCTTAAAAAACGTATTAGCTAAGATAAGATTATATATTATCACAAAATCTAATATAGTTTTCCTTCCTTCATTTCTCATTACAAACTCATAACCTCATGTATCCTCTCATATTTCTCATTTTTTATTCCGACATGCTCATTTAAATCACCTCATATTAAAATCATTTCATTTGACGGGATGTTTTGTAATACTTTATCTAAGTCGTCCAGAAACCTTGATTTGGTAGCATAATGTAATCCTACTTGTGGTCTATATATGTTAATTATATTTATAGTTTCTTTCGCCACTATTATCTTAAAGGCTATAATTTTATTTCCTTTTCTAACTACTGCAACTTCATCTTTTAACAAACTATCTGCAGCAATACCCACTCCATTTCTTATTTTACTCTTTCAGATGTACCATAACTTAAAACCCGAGTTCTCTATCATCTTTGCCTTCTTGCCTACCCATTGTCTTTTGTACACACAAAATATTAATTTTTCTCCTAATCATCGTATCTACTACTTCTATTGATTTACGAGAGTTCCTATATTCCATGTTCCAAATCTTAGACTATTAGTTTCCTATAATATTTGTTATTATCCAACCTATAGTGTGAGAACTCTTGCTTATTTAACACTACACCTAAGTTCACATGGAGATGTAGCGATCCTTGTCGAGACATTACCTCTTGCATATTTAACACTACACCAGAGTTCTGGAGATGTTGGTCCTTACCAAGGCATTACAGTTGGACCCTGCAATGCGTTTCTTTCGGAGAACAACCTAGCATTAACACAATAATTCAATGGATCCATTCATTGAACATTTGTTATAGTTTTAACGCTGGCTGTCAACCTAACGCAACCTTCCTCCTTTATCCAGGCTTGGGACCAGCCATAACTAATTTATAGTATGACTCATTAATTTAATACTCTTATAGTTTTCACAATTTTGTAATTCTATATTTTTATAAAGGGAACTAAAGTATTTACCCTCTGATCAAGATTTTTTTCATTTTCAATATCAAGTTGATAACTTTATAAGTCAACACCTTATTTTCCTAGGCACTTCCATACCTCTATCGAGTCTAATTTTTTTTATTTTGCATCTCATTTAAAGCCTTATTTAACTTCTAAAGTTTAAATTATACAATAAAAATTTAAATTTCTATACTCATTTGACTTACTTAAATTAACTAAATTAAGTTGTTCGCCTAAACTTTCATTGAAAAGTTGATAAAAATTCATCTTACATCGCACTTTTATTTCCTCATCATTCAATAGTACACATTCATCTTTAATATATATTATTTGGATAAGATCTCGCCTTTCTCCCTCTCGCTTTAGCTATTCTGTAAATATCCTTTCCCCCTTCTTTTGTGTTTAATTTTCGATATAAGCATTCATAGGTTTTATTTTTTTTGCTTCATACAATGCTTTGTAGCCTTTTCCTTAGCTACTGTATACTTTTTAAAATTTTTCTCGTTCTTACAAGTGTATAATACCTTATAGGTTATTCGTTTTTCTTTTACTTTTTTCATGTACTTTCTCATTCCACCACCAAGATTCTTTACTTAGTGATGGTGCACGACCAGTTGACTCACCAAGTAACACTTAGCAAACTATATTCAACTTTAGTGTCATTTTATTCCATGTCACCATGTATTTCTTCTAATACTTGTTATCTTACCTTCTCGTTAAATATATTTTGTTTCTCATCGTTTAACTTTTATCATTTAATTTTAAGAGTTGTGCACATTTGCCTTTATTGATACTATGTTTGAGTCGCATATCCAACACTACTAACCTTGAGTAGTTTTCTCCATAGACGACCTTACAATTTTTACAAATCTTTATATCCTTCTTTCTAAATGAGAAAGTCAATTTATAACTTATTCCCACTTTTGAATGTGACCAAGTGTTCTCATTTGAAAAACATATTTAATGGTATAACGTATATCTATATATGCTATCACAAAATCCAATATAATTTTTCCTTCTTCATTTCTTGTTCCAACCCCATAACCCTCACCCCCCATGCACCCTATTATTTCCCTTATTTTTCACTCTAATATGTCCATTTAGATCTCTTCCTATTAAAATCATTACAATTGGCGGAATATTTTATAATACCCCATCTAAGTCATCCTAAAACCTAGATTTGGTACTTTTATCTAATCTTACTTGAGGTGCATATATGTTAATTAGATTAATAGTTTCTTTCGCCACCACTATCTTGAGAGTTATAATCTTATCTCCCTTTCTAACCACTCCTACTACTTCATCCTTCAGCGAACTATCTAAAACAAAACCTACTTCCATGGATAAAAATTTCGCTCCGTGCCAGGTGGAATGGGCGAAACTTACCGTTTCGCCCACACACCGAAACTGGCTCCGACACGGTTTTGAAGCCCACGGATGGCGTCGCACGAGCCTTGCGGCCACGGAGGAGTCGTTTGAGCCTTGCGGCCACGACGTACTCGTTGCACGATCACCACCACACCGGTGGACTCGACACGCGAGCACCATGATGGCGTCGGACTCGTCGCGCGAGCTCTGCGTCCATGGTGGACTCGTCGCGCAAGCCCTATAACTGCGGCGAGGCGGTGAGGAGGCGAAGGCCACAGCGGTTGCGGCAGAATCACAAGGTATTTTCGCGATCGGAGGGAGTTAGGTTTTATAAATTTGTTTAATTAAAATCATTATATATATATCATATCTAATTTCTAATTAATTATTATAATTATATATTATATAAATTAATAATTAATTGAATAAACAGTTAATTATTTAATTAAGTAATTAATATAATTATAATACATATTTTTATTAAAAAAATAAAAAAATAGAAAATTTATATAATATATAATTTAAAATAATTTTTAAAATAAACTTTAAAAGTTTTTTATAAATTAAAAAATAGATTAAATTTTATAAACATATTTAAAATAGTTTTAAAATTTTTTAAATAATTTAAAAAATAATTGTTAAATTTTTTTAATAAATATATAAAAATTTAATTGAATTTGATCTTAGAATTCAATCTAAGCTATATATATTTTAAAATATTTATAAACTATAAATTATATAACTATATATTATATAAATAAATAATTTATATAATTATTAAATATAAATTAT
>JBAMIB010000125.1:3819857-3830482 GCA_037177415.1 Kaempferia rotunda | reverse complement strand
TAATTGCTTGCACTTCAACCCTTCAGAAGCTGGAGTATTCTGGTGAGACTTTCCTAGGGCCCGGGAGTGTGAGTCGATGACTTGCTCCATAGACGCTCTCCATCTTTAGTCTCGCTTATACTTCTCATACTCGCCTAAGGTCATACTTGCGTTGATCCGCTTGATGGTTCCATTCTCTAACTACTCCGGAAAAGGATGGGAAAAACATTTTCCACAAACGACACTAAATTTGATTCCATCTGGAAGGCGAGCAGATGGGGTAGGAATGATGAAAACCCTCCTAAGCAAATCTGGATAGTGGTAGGGATTTGGGTGGAAATGGAGAGGTCTCAGAAGTGATGAGAACTTAAAGCTTTTGCAGGACTTATCCTCTCAGGAGAAGCTACACGCCGCCAGGAAGATCTCTTAACCTTTTTGGCCTTCAGGAACATAAGCCTCCTGCTACCCGCGCACACTTCTGATGACCACCACATTAGCACCAGAAACCATGGAAGATTTCTCAGGCTCAGGTACTTCGACGCTCAAGTCAGAAACCGTCCTTGATATAGAAAGATACATGCATCGTGCAATATGCAGTATGTTGTATTCCATGCACTAACCCCTCTCCCCAAGACTCTGAAAAGGAGGAAGAAGGAGAATTTCCCCTCGTGAGGAGAAGGAATAGAGGGATCCACCCCTCTCCAAAAGTAGAATCCCAAAAGAAGAAGAAGAAGAAGAACCCCTTTCTCGTACGCATGGGTGTGTCCCCCTCTTATACTCCTGCTATTCCTCTGTCATATCGAGGAGACAAAGAATATTTTTGTCAGATCGTGTTGGGCGTTAGGGGGACAAAGAATATTATTGACAGTGAGTGTCGAGCGTTAGGGGGACAAGAGCGGACTCTCGAATGTGAGGAAAGTTTCGTAGTGCCATGTTAACGGAATATTCTTTGACAAGTAGTTATCGTAACAGGATCTTCCTCTTCCCCCAAGGATAATAGGCAAGTAAGCATCCAAGCGGGTGTTACGCCGCCTGAACGTTTATGGTTAAAGAGTGTTCTAGCGTAATAGATTAGGCTTGTTCGAGTAGCTGTGTCCGAGCGGACATCATGCTGCTTAGGCTTATGCTTTAGAGCACACCCTAACAAGGGCCAAGTTGCCTCTAGAGTGTATCTGTGAGGCTATTTGTCCGACCAGCCGGTTTCGTCAGGTAATTGACTATCAAGGACTCGTGTCAGGGCCGAACGGGTATGAGGCTTTAAATATAATTTGAGCAGGAACGAATTATAAGGGTTCGAGAGGGCATGTGGATGTTGCGAGTGAAAGTCAAACTTGTCCGATAGGCTTTGGGCTGACCTAACATCGAGCGGGAGCACCCCAAAGGGTCCTCCTGGACTTATCTATTCTGCCAGTTTGGAGGATGTCCGAGCGGGAGCCTTTATCCTTCCCTAAGAAGTTTAAGCAGGTCCAGTCAACCGACATTTCATACATGCTAGCCTGCTCATGGCTTAATCTAACCTATCCAATTCTTTCGTCTGTTGTGCCTATTATTGCCACGTCATCCTAACTTCAAATACTAAAAGCTTTCAAGAGGCCTACCCCCAACTTGCCAAATCATCCTACCCCTAACCTGCCGAATCAATTATATAAAATACTTTTCAATTAAATATTCACAATCTAGATCTTCTTAAACAATTAATTTATATATAGACAATGAGTGGTTGAATTTGTAAGATGTTTTATTTAAATACGAAATGCATGATAGATTTTATGTAAATATAAATTGATTCTAACTCAAATATTATTAGATACTTTTCAACTAGCACCTTAGGTTTACCCAGCCATCTACCAGTCATCACATTGTGGGTTCGTCGTCTTTCGTAAAGGTCGGATTCTATTGATTTAGCCTATGTTCTGTTCATTTAACAAAATATATTTTGGGAGGTCAAGAAAGATAATAAAAATTAAATTTATAAAATTATAAAATTATTTTCACTTTTTAATATATAGAATTAGTCCTTTAAAATTTTTATTAGAATGAATTTAAAAATTAAATTAATAATATTAATAATTGAATTAATAATAATAATTAGTTAATGATATGTAAAATATATAAAATTTATTTACTAATTTTCAAAATTTAAAATAAATTTTATATAATATTTTTCGTGGGTAATTCTGTTAAAATATAATTAAATTATATTTAAATTGAAAATGTATTGACTAATTAACTAGGGTTTTAAAGCTTACCCTACGATGCCTTTCCTTAGCGTACCCTTCCCTCACCTTCTCCGGTTAACGCTAAAAAGCCGACCACGATTTCACGAAGGAGGGCAGGCAGCTTGAAGGCAGCTGCGGCGGGGATAAACACCGATGCAGAAGCGGAGCGTCGCTGCTGGCCGTCGGCCGTCGGGGACTGATGGATCGGACTTCTCCTACCGCATGGTCGTCGACTCCAGTGCGTTTATTTTTCGTGATTCCTCTCCAGATCTAATCGCCTGCCGCAAATGCTCCTAATTCTTTAGTCGCGATCACAGGATACACGAAAGTGGCTCAAGGGAAATCCAGGCTTGGAGGTCTACTTGTTGCCCAGGTGACAAATCTTCCTCTCTTTTTCGTCGCATGAATCGTTTAATTGAAATGTCTTGCTTTTATACTATTCTCCCGTCCCTTTCTTCTTCTCGTAAACTTCTATGGAATTAGATTATATCGTCATCATGTAAGGATTGTGTGTATATGATGTAGTAATTCAATATATAGTTGCTTTGAGTGCGCATCAGGTGCTTGCTATGGCTGTTTACATATATGCAATCCCATAATTTTATTTTTGGTGACTTTTACTAGGAATGACTATTTGTCTCTCCTTGTCTCAAAGTTTTAATTTTTTTAATGCCCTGTTTACTCGGAAGTGCACATGAGCGAAAGGATGAATTGTACAGGAGTCTTTGTTTACCTATTGTAAAAAAATCCACAAACAGATTCTAAATCTGTTTGTGCATCATTTTTTACCATTGTTTCTTTGGCATGAAATCGGGCGGAATGAAGATTCCTTCCTTGCTTCAAAAACTCCAGTGAACTTGAACTCTGCAAACTCACCTTGCGAGTTTGTGCCCTGACCTCTGAGCTTGCGGGAAGGCTGCAAATCACTTGCGACCACTGTGAGTTAGTGGCCAGGTCGTGAACTGTTCGCGGCTAGGCCACAAACCGCTCTTGGCTTCCACGAGCTTACAGCTAGGGCTTGGCTACTATGATCTCTCAGTATGACTGTGAGTCGTGGGCTCATGGCCACCAGAGATGCACCCCTTTTCCTTTCTACTTTCACTTTTCTTGCCACTCTTTTTCCTCTTCTCTTTCCACTATTTTTCTTCCCTTTCTACTGTGGGATTTTCCCCCACATTTGATTCCTTACACACCTTTATCCACGCTTTAGGATAAACAGGGCACCAATAGTGTTAAGAAATAAATATTGTCAACACTAGTATGATTGTTTGATATATTAGAAGCATGTGCGTGGAATATCCACCTTTAATCGGTGTCTATTTGGAGCATGTCTAGACGATGATGTATGAAATTGTGTCAATCATTCAGTGGTGCTATGGTAGACAATTGATGTGAAAATATTATGATGACAACCAATTACAAGTCTGCATGTTCAATCTAGCTATTTCGTAATTTACCTGGTAATCCAGTACTTAGTTTTGGATCATAACATCAATAGTTGCTACATAAATATTTCAAATATCTTAGATAATGAGATTAGGTTGAAATGTTCATACAGGTGTATTAGATAACTTGATTAAATTGAAATGTCCTTGTTGTTTGTGAAGTTGGCCATACTTGGTAGGATTTGTCACCTTTAATTGGACTTTAGATTCAACAAATTTATTATGCTTAAAACACTTTGCACCAATATTAGATATAATTGTATATGTATTTGTAATAGTGGTGAAATGCTTATCCCTCTTACTTGAATGTATAAACTCTGAAACGAAATCAATTATTTGTCTTGCTACTCATGGTAAGTTAGATTATCCAAAAAATAAGCACATGTTGTTAAGAGTTGAACACTCATATGGGCTGTGCAAATCTAGAAACTCAAAAATGCAAGGAAGAGAAAGTGCAATTACAAGAAGAAAACAAGATTGACAAGAGATACATTTTATGCGATTTATCAAAATTTTGTACATCCTCGGCTACATGAAAGTTGTATTATGTTGCCAGCAAATATATTTCACACCACTTGTAAATTTGACTAATTCTGACCATTTTTGATAATTATGGTTGATATTCTCTTCAAAAGTTGTAAACTTTAAAATGAAAATTATGTCTCTGTTTTTAGAGCTCCTACTCAGGTTGTGATTACAAGAGATGAGACCCTATTTGCTTGAATGGTGAACAGTTTACCAATTGTGATATACTTGCTTCTTATTGAAGGCTGTCTTTCTCAAGAAGCAGTTGTTCAGGCCAAATGAGCTCTGCTTTTTAAGTACTTATATGTACACCAGACTTCATATAATAAATTAATGAATTTTCATCAGACTGGCACATACTTGACCCTCAGGGCCAGCACATTATAAAAATGTATATATTTGGTTCTATACAGGATTTCCCTCAAGTAATTCTGTGAAGTATGCCGCTTAATAAATCTTCTTTCCCAGTTAACTCAGAGTGTTTTTACAGATTTCATGCTTTGGATCATAGTAGTTAGAATCTAGATGATATAATTGACTAAAAAGTATAACAACTTTTCATAACAAGCAATCACTAATTTTATGGTTTGGTCCATGCAAGTTCATATTGTGTAGTAGTGTTACATTGTAAGATTATTATTTTCATGGTTGTTTCTTGTTTCCCCACTTTTTTCTCTTTGGTTTGTGTATTCCTCATCTGTTTCTGAATTATTGATGCACAGACTGCCAATCAAATAATTTGGACAGTTCTGGTATTCTTATCTGCATTACCTGAAAAGAAGATTGAGACACTTTCTGCTGTATCTCTTTCACTTGGATTCATTTCACTTGTAATTGGAGAATTAGGTTTGTGATGATCGGAAAATGTCATCTTCAATTCCTATCATTGTTCTCTCTTCATGTTTACATTTATAGCTTTTGTTTCATGTGACTTCAGGTCGAAGGCGCAGCTCCAAAAGATTGCTGAGATTGTACAATATCCTCTCATCTGTAGCGACTGCACTATCTGTTGTTTGTATTTTTAGGAGTAACCTGTACTTAAAGGTAACATGAGTACTGTTCAGCTCTGTTATTTTTAGCCTTTTGCTGACTGTTTAGATTTCCCCATTTAAGATTTCTGATCAAAAGGCAATACCTTTTAGGAGTCCGCTTGAAACCTTTTGGGAATAGAGGGATTCTAGAACTGGAATTCTCATAGAATTCTTTATTTGAATGACACAAGCGTCAGATTGAAACTTCCAATTCCTCACAAACCTTAAGTCAAGAATCCCATCAAAAGGAGCCTGGTTTCAGAATTTTGTCTACTCCATTCTTCTTCTACATTACTTTTAGGCACAAAATTTGTAGAAATGAACGTCTTAAATAAAAGAACATACACTTACATGATGAATTCCTTTATCCAAGTTAATTTTCTTATATAGTTGAGTTCCTATAGATATTTTCATTTGAAATTGACTCGAAGGAAGCTTTTTTATCTGCTAGCTTATGACTAAACTTATTTGATTGTGATCTTGCATTGCTGCATCTATTTGAAAGTTTCTAATCGACAAATCGTTCCTTTATCCAAGTACTCTTTGTCGTGCAGTCTCTCAAATATCCTATACTATTCTTCTCTAATCTCTTTGAACCTCCATGCGACTGGGTGTGTCACCTTAGTCTTGCCAAGTCAACATTTATCATTACCCGATTATGTTGAGCACTTAGCATTTTAAAGCTCTATGTGTGTTCTTGCAAGTGCCTGATCATTCAAACACATCAAATACTCACGCAAAGATCCAACTTAAAGTCTAAGCTCAAACATCCACATCGGACCACTTTGGGCACGATTGCACCTACAAATAACAACTTAGGGAATCTTGTTGATGTGCCTTTTGTCAATTTGTCCATTTCAAAGAATGTTTGATATGCTAGTGTTAGCCCTTCAAGTTACTTCATACTATAACAAAGCAAGAATAATGAGATAAGAATGAAAAATTCCATTTTAAAAGTGACAAATCGATTAGGATTCTAATTTGTATGCATTTATAGTGGTTCAAGACTCCACGACTCATTAGTTGATAATGTTAGTTTTTTTTTTATCAAAATGAGAACTCTACCTATAAAGAGACACATGCCAGCATCAGTAAATAAATTGTAATTACTATATTGTAGCTAGTAATATGATAGATTAGTTTTTGCATGCATGACCTAAAGGACCCAATAATAAGTTTCCATAAGGATTCATTACACTAATTTACGCCAATTAGCGTGAGAAAAGCTAAATTTTATGTTAACTTGCTAACTTAGTAAACGTCAAATCAATTTCCAAATAACAGAGAATACTAAACTATTAGGAGACATTCTAACCTCCGTTTTTGTATGTTGATTTTGTCATGAAAGAGGCACAAGGAGGGTCTGTCAAAAGTCGTTGAGAGTAAGTGCTTATTAATGTCTTTGGGTCATGTGCCATTTTCTGGTTGGATCCGTTGCAGTGTTATGGATCACTGCTCCCGCACACATGGACGGATTTGCATCTAAATTAGCTTGTTTTCATTGTTATTTTTTTGTTCATATCAAATGGTATTAGCCTGTTGAGCAGTTATCGTTGCACATTTGATGAGCTTCAGATAACTAAGTATGCAAGTAGACTCGTAATATCTCTATTAAGTTGTCAAATCTTTAGGGCAACATGTATTGAAACTCATTAAAAAAAACCATAGGTGCTTTGATTTTGAAAGTTTCCATTTCTTTCTCCTCTTGATTAGATATTTAATTTGAGCATCAAAGTATGATACCGTCAGATCCATTCATGATAACTTTGTCGTATTTCAGATCCAACTGTCTTGTATCCTTATACCTTCTCTCAGGACTAGTGGTTTATAAACATCAACAAATACTGGTTGCCCACCTTGTCTTGTGGTTTATCGGGTGTTCGTGCCTCAGCATTGTTTAACAGGCTTTGTTGGCTTGCCATTCTAGCTGTTCTTGTTTGCTTATCTTGATTGAAGCGATAAAATACTTATGCATAGCTGTTGGCTTTTCATAATCATGCTTTTGGCTGACAATTGTGTTTGATTTGTAGGTTAGCAATCTTCAAAGCTTCACAGTCCTGCCGATATATGATCTTCTTGTGTTAGTACGCACTGCGATTGGTAAGACTTGAAGTTTGTTCTCTAGATTTTAGTTGCAGGGTGTCTTTTCAATTTGAGCAGAATAGAACGGTCTGTTACTGAAATTCATTTCCAATATTTGAAAAATCCACTGAAGAACTTGAATACGAGTTTGTTTGTTGATGATTTTTTTCCGGAATAAAAAATATTTGTAGATCTATTTCCAAAGCTTAAAATTATTGTTTTGGTTCATCAAAATCAAGTCAAACTTAATATATTTTGCATCTGACATGAAATCTTAATCAATATTTTTTGATTTATCTGATTTATCCAAATAAAAAAGGGTCACACTGCCACTTACTGAAATTGTGATATTTTATATTGATTAATTTGCTTAACATTTTGTGGTGCCAGGTGTTTGCCTGCAGATATTTGCTCTAGGTACAACTATCACACTGGTGCACAACATGTCTCCCCAGACAGTCTCCTAACTATTAATCTGAAGAACAGTTGGCTGCTCTTAGATTTTGCATTACGACACTTGGCCTGTGTTGGGCCCTCCAGAGTAAGGAGATCTTGTTGGATGGAAATTTTGTGGGTGTGTATCTTGCTTATGCAATTAAAGAGTGTTCCATATTTGTTAAGGCTTATTTGTTTTTATGTTTTGTTGGAAATTTGTTTATGTTTGAGAAAAAACTATTGATTCATGGAATAGACAATGAAAAGACTAGTCAAGGATATATGTAATAATAAAATCAGAAGTATCAAGTCTTATTTTTAACAAAAAAAATTATACGTGATTAATAAAATATGATATAACCTTTATTTTTAATAGGAAATTAAAAATAGATTAATGAATACAATCTCTTTTTAATTTGGCTGCAAGTTTATAGTTGAATCTCAAGAATAATAAGATTCGCTGTTTCTTATTGTATCTTACTAGTTTGAGACATTTTCTCATGCCTTTACCTTAAAATTTAGTGACGGCTCTTTTAATTGCTCTTTTCTTTGATAATGACATAAATTGAGCATTAAAAGTTTTGGTTGAAATAAGTATTGTGATCCTAATCTTAGCATATAATAAAATGGAAACTAGAAAGAATGATAGCACAGTTATACGATCATGAATTAAGCTAGATTAAGCAATAATAAAAAAAATTCTTTAATGATTCAATATTTTAACATTCATTTATCATGGAGAATCAATTTGCATGATTTGAAATGTATGGTCATGAATTCAAAATAATATAAGCTGTAGTTTTGAGGATAGTATTTCTGATCTCTTTAAAACATATAATTAATCTAATGTTATATAAAAAAAATGTGGAATTGCTATATTAGTCATCTTCTCACGACTGCTCCATGCGGAAGTTCAATAGGAATCCAGGTGACAGAGGTATGAGTGGAAATCTAATGTTATACACGCAACATTGCTAGATGTACAAGCTTCATCATTTAGCACACATAAATCTATGTTATAAAAGCAAAAATGCTAGATGCTCATGATTTTAGTGAAATATTGGGAAATTTTTTACCTAGTTGATAACCCTAGAGATTTATAAAACTAGTGAACATCGATAATGATGTAATAATAAGAGTGTGACTACAGTCAGGGACTACTATGACACAATGACAATGAACAGTCAATCACATTTAATAATCAACCAAGCAAATAAACATACTAAAATACACTCAACCAATCAATCTATGGTCTCACCAAGTATCCATTGTTGAAACGCCACTTGAACATCCAAATACAATACCAACATGATCCTATACACCTAAAATTATACACTAGTTGGATAGTAATTGAGTTGCAAAACTAATTGACACTGTAGACATGATGATTCGATTCCGGATCACATATCTGCTTAAGTAATGGTGAATTGGTGAGTCTTCCTTTCTTGATTGCCACTTCCATGCAAATTCATTCCTAAGATATAATTCATTTATCCACTTGACCCATAGTGAATTAGCCTTAACATGTATGTTCCACAAGATCTTTGTCAAAAGGCTCAATTCCCCTTAAAGTATCCATGAAGACAACTATTCACCTTGATAGAGTAAGACTGTCGAGACATATTCCATCACCCATCTGATAAATCTGCTAGGAACCTCATACTCTGCACTCAAGGTATAGTTACAAGTTTATAGAATTGAGCACAAGTCGAATCCCGGTAAAAACTAAGGAATTACTCTTCCATGTGATAACTAAATTTGGTTTCTTGATTTACTCCCTTCTAATGGCGTGGGACAGTCGTGGGGATACGTTAGGAGAGGAGGATGATGGATTTCACCTTATGCAGGATAAGAAACCCATACTCTTTCAAGACTTGCTGCAGAAACTTTCGTTTGATTCAGTCGTATGCTTGCAGAAGATGAACCTTAATACGCACCTTGGTGAAATACACTTTCTGTTGTACTGTGTTTGTGTTGGATCTATTATTGATCCAAAACCACGACAATGTGACCCACAAGCCCTCTTAAAGAAGCATGAAGAATCCATCCCATGGGATTTTTCATCGCCAATACTGAACACAATAACCTTTGTCTTCTCTATATATGGTGATTGATTTGGTAAGGAAATCTACTTGCTGCACAGATATGGTATAGGACCTTTGCGGCAGATAAGAAGGGATAAATAATCTGTGATACAACAAGAATATCTTTTTAAAATAAATTGACTTTAAATTTAACACACTAATAAAATAAATAATACAAAAATAAAAGATTCGAGACACAACGGATTTACTTGATGTTGCAATCAGAGGATTGCTACTCCAAGACAGTAGAAGTTCAAATCGATGATATTCCTTCTTCGGAGGTGGAGAAGGCTCGTACACGGAAATTGAAGCTCGTAAACAAAGAAACTCGAATAAAAGAAATTACAGAGTGTGTTGTGTTAAATAAGATGAACCAGAGCTCTATTTATAGCTGAAGCCAAAAACTAGCCGTTGGGGTTTCAGATGTCCGGACCTGGTCCGGGCGCCCTCACGTAGGTGCCAATGGGTATATCAGCAACAGTTTGCGCAAACCGCGTGGATAAAATTTTATCCACTTCCGGGCACTCGGACCGTGTTCGAGCACTCGGATTGCGCTGACGTGGCAACCCAGACAACGACTCTTCGACGCAGACCACCCAAGATCCCTGGGTGGTCCGGGCGCCCAGACTAGTGAAAGTCAACTTCGCATTGACTTTCACCCAGGTTGATCCCAATCGCCTCCGGTTGCTTGGGTGATGTCGGACATCCGGAATAGGGCTCACCCGAACCCATTTTTTCATTTTCCGTCCTTCCTCGAGCGAGCTTCCTCCCCGACTTCTCGTCCCTCGGACCACCAAGCGAGTTCCTCTTGCTCTGCCGATGTAC
>JBAMIB010000125.1:3748574-3764954 GCA_037177415.1 Kaempferia rotunda | reverse complement strand
TGTGTCTCGCTTTGGTGAAGCTTGGTTAGGTTCTAGCTATGCTAACCGAAGACATGAGATGAATATTGATGACTTTCCAAATGGGAAATCTGTAATTTTTGAAGCGTGCCAACTAAGTATCAAGATTTCAATCAAATGAGTGGATTAGTGAAAAGGGTATCATGACATATTGGATTTGAAAGGTTAAATAGTTACAAGCTGCAATATAATCTGAATTGTCAAGAATGAAGCTGAACATGCTGTTGAAATAACTTTGTTGGTGGTTGCAAGAGTTGTTGAATTGTGGAGTTTTAATCTGAAATACAAACTCAAGCTAGTGTTGTTATTGTTGGTTGATTTTAGTTAAATCTGATAGGAGGAGGAATTGAAGTTGCTGTCTCTGAGTGAATGCAGCAAATGAGTGCCTTGTGGAAGCTGAAAACTCCACTTGCTGATGTGCTGGCTGAAAAATTCTAGGACTGATGTAGCTGCTGAAAAAATGAAAGGATGAAGACTGTAGGAAACTGATTTGCTTGCTAGGTTGCTGGAATTTCTGAAAGTGCAGAAGTGAAGACTGAATTTTGAAGCTTTAAATGGTTTTGAGATCAAACATTAGGTGGATGTGCCAAGCAATGTATCACAAACTGAAAATGGATGATGTACAAATTGGGAAATGAGATGGAGTCTTTAGAATTGTAAAAACAAATGAAAAAAAATGAAGCTTGAAATGAGTGAGCAGAATGGAGATTCTTGGTTTCTGATTTCTGGAAAATGGAAACCTTTAGTTGGATTTAAGCTATGGGATCTAAATGGCAACTCAATTGCTACAAACTCTGCTGGAATTGGAAGAGCAGAGCAGTTGGACCTGTTGTTTCTAATGTTGTGATGTTGCTGATTTTCTGGAGTTGCTGGATTCTATAATTTGCAGGACTGAAATAAAACTGAAACCGGATTATAGATGAGGTTTATTACTGAATTCATCTCAAGATTGAAATCTGAATTGCTAAGGAGTTTAATGGCTGCGTGTGGTGCTGTTAGGATTCAGCAAGGATTGTACTGAAATGCATTTTACAGTGCTGGAAATCTGATGCAATCTGGTTTGAGTTTATGATGCAATCTGTATAAATGTAGCTTGCAGTTTTAGCTGAAATTGAAGCTTATAAAATCTGTAACAAGTGCAGTGTGCAGAATTAATTCGGCTAGAAGCTGGCAAATTTATTAATCTTACTGGAATTGAAGCTGTAGTTCTGGTAATGCTGAAATTCAGTCTCCAATTTGGAAGTTTAAAGGTTACAGAAGCTTACAAAATGGATCCAATGAAATAGGTTTGCTGGAAATGAAAAGCAAGCTGAGTTGTTGCTGTAAATTCTGAGAATCAGTGCAAGTTGCTGGAATTTTTCCAGCAAGTGTGAGTTGTGCCAAGCTTGTATCAAAAACTCAATGTAGTGATTAAACCAGGGAAAAGAGGATGCTGTCATAAGGAATATATGATGTTATATGGTTAAATGGCTTTGTATCAATTGTACAAGCTTGGGAAGTTTAAAATTGGAAATTGGAAAGTGAGGCTGGAAATAGGAATCTAGAAGCAATGAGATGCTATTAAATCTGAAATTGAAGCAGATTTCCGAAGTTCTGAATTGCACAACTCAGATGCTGGAAGCTTTGTTTGCTGGAAGTTCTGATTGCTGTAAACTCATACCAATTGCTTGGAATCAGTGTAGTTGCTGAAAATTACTAAAGTGCTGAAATCATAAGCAGCATGTGCTGATTTGGTTTGAATGTGCCAGGTCGAGGTGTGCAAGTTGAGGAATTAGCATGTTTCGAACAGAAGTGCTTTTGTTTTGTTTAATCTGACAACTTAATGCAAGTGCTTGCACTGTTCAGTTTCGTTCAAAAGACATGCAACCATATAGTGAATTGGCTGGTCTCTTGTAATGAAGTTGAATCATTCTTTATTTTGACTAGGGATAGTCAAAGTTTAAGTGTGGGGGGGAGGCTGTTATGAAGTTGACTTCAGAATTTTGAAAGGGATATATGCTGAAATTTGGTTTTTTGTGCAACTTTGTGCCACTTTGTCAAATTAAGCATCTAATGGTCAAGGAAACTCATTGGAGTGCTCAAATACATGAAAACAAATGGTGAAATGAGCTTGAATTGGAAAAATTGGGCTAAACACACACATATCTTTTAATGTATCAATATCTTCCACTAAATACTAACTTTAGTCTTTCTTTTGCTCATTTTCCTTGAAACTTGCTTTCTTTTGCTTCTTTCCACTTTGTTTTCATTTCCTATGTATACCTTCATGATTGTGCATTTATTTCTATGATTGTGGTGAAGAATAGAAGAAAAGCAAGTTTATAGAGATACATAAAACATTAGTTGCTTGAGTGCCCTCCACTTTCATATATTTTTGAGATTAGGTTGAGAGCCACAAAAATCTACCTTGTGAGGATTTAGTTTTTGATTTCATTTCAAATTTATTCATGATAGATTGAATTCATTGAGTGGTTGATAAATGTGATGATTGAATCCTTGAATGCATAAATTTTAGATTTTGGCAACCCTAGGTAGCTTGCTTCTACTATTTGCTAATTTGGTAGAGAAAATTTATTGGTGTGTCATTTTTAGTGTTTTTCTTTATTTGATTTACTTGAACGAGACGTTCAAGGATAAGTGTGGGGGATTTGATAATATACATGTTGATGCTTATTTTTGGATGATTTTTGGATTGATTATGAGCTAATTATGCTTAGTTATGCATGTATTAGGTCATATTCGTAATTTTGATATTTTTTGGTACCTAATTGTAATTTTCTTATTTTGGCATGATTTATCACTGATTATTTTCATTTTGCCTTGTAGGAAATTGAACAAGATTGACTCAAGTCAAACTCAGTCAACCAAGTCAAGGATTTGGTCTAATTTGTGGTTCATCTCCTCTATTTAATGAGGATTTGGTTCAATTGACTTGAACCGAGCTCAAATTGGACCCAATAACTTGACCCAAGCTCAACCAATCATCCCTAACCCTAATTCTTGAACCGGACATGAAATTGCCTGAACCGGACCCAAATTGCTGATGAACCAAAGGTGAACCGGATCAAAATTGGAAGAAAACCCGGTTCACAGAACCGGCTATTTAGAGAAGCTACAGTGGAAGGGGATCGCGGGTTTTGGCGTCGCGATTTCTATACTGTTCATCGTCTCCTTGCGCGAGCTGCCGAGCTCCCATCTCCATCCTTCAGATCCAATTTCATTCCCTATTCATCGGAGGTGAGTTTCCAGGTGGTAGGCGTCATCTTTCCGGCGGAATTCCATCAGCGGCGGCTGCGGACAGAATCCTTCTTCTCCGGCGGTTTTTCTGTTTTCAACGGCGGTCCGACGAAGCAGAGGATTGTCTCTCCGACAAGCAGCTCAGAGGCGGTCCTAAGTAGCTTGCATTGATCGGAGGTTGAAGAATTTTGGCCTTCAACAGCTGTGAGAGGCGTTCCTCGTCAGCTCGGAGGTTTTCATCGCCGGCTAGTGAAGCGGTGTCAAAATCTTTGGGTTTAAAGGCGGTCCTGCGATCCAACAGTGAGTAGAGCTGTGCTGAGGCCTGGAATGCTCATCACCGGTGTCGTTAAAGGCGGTCCTGAAGCGAACCTTGTGTGACGGCAAGGGAAGAAGGAATTGATGATTCGGATTTGTTTGAGAGGGAGATGTGTTTATCAGACATTCATACATGTTTATCATTACTTGTTGCATTCTTAATCTGTTAGCTTTTCAATTTGTTGCATGAATCCGAATTTCAATTAAAAAACTCCCCAAAACCCTTTGTCAGATTTAGTTACATGCCATTTAGATTGAATTTAGAGTAAGTGTTAATTTTGTTTCGGTTTTGGTATGTTTAGATTAGTGTTCTTCATTTTGTTGCTTGATAATCATGGTTTCGTTCTAGCTTAATTCAGTATTTAGTTTGTTAGGTTTAGTTCAATGCACTTCTCATTTAAGTAGAATAGATTTGTTTAGTTGAATGATAGTTTAAGTGTGTTGATTGTAGTTCTTGCATTTAGATTAGTTTAGCTTTGAAATTGCCATTCCCTTTTCAAGTTTCGGATTAGGTTTAATGTGTTTGTTTCTTTTATGTTTATCTGAATTGTAGATGATAGATTAGGTTTGAATTCCATAGTGCATTTAAATTGCATTTGTAGTTAAGTTGTTGAGTGAATTATGATAAATCTGTTGACTTTAGTTTAGGTTCCTTTATTGCAAGTTTAGGTAGAATTTCTTGTTTGTTTAATTTAGTTCAAATTAGATTTTGTTTGTGATTGCATTTTAGTTAGATGAAATTAGGATTTTATACTTGTTTAGTCTATTTCAAGCTAGGATGTAATTCGGATGTAGTTGAGTTGTTAGTTTTGAATTTCATGCTTTAGTTTTAAATCCAAATCTGTAATTTAATTTTCACCATGCTTAGTTTAGGGTTTCTTGCTTGTTAAATGTAGTTTGAGCTAGTTTTAGTTTGTTGGTGAATTTTAGCTAGTTTAGTTTTAATGTTTCATGATTCCTTAGTTTAGTTTAAGTTAGGTTTTCAATTCCTTTTCTTTCAGAGTTAGATTTAATTTTCTTGTTTTAGTTTATTCAAGAAAACCCCAAAAACTCCATTTTATATCACAAAAAGACCAAAAAGAGTTTTCTAGATCTAATTCAAACAATCATTGACTAGTTCCTTGTGAGATTCGACCTGGGCGCTATCTACATTCACTTCTGTATTTTAATTGTGGGGTTTTCAGTATTTTAATTTGAGTGGCTTTGACGTGACACTAGAAAAAGCACACATCAATTGCCCAAAGTAAATACTCAACGAGTGTTGGCCTTAGAGTATGAGTTATCACAGGCTCCAAACTAAGCAAAACCAACTATGTTAACTACTTTTCCCTTTCTGCTGCGTCTATCTCTGATTCTTTTTATACGACTGTTTTACAATTTGAAAAAGTGAAAAAGCCATAAGCGCTATTCACACCTCCCCTCTAGCACTTTCGATCCTACACGATGGTCAGTTAGAAGGGTGGTTGAATAGCATCTACCCCCAAATCGAACTCTTCCTATAAAGATTAGTGCGCAACGGAAATACAAAAACTAACACAAGAGAAGAAGAAGCAAACTGCTAAAAATGTTGTTTATGTGGTTTGGAGAATGCTTGCTCCTATACCACTACTTGTCCTTGAGGTGGACAACCCCTTAATCCGTTGGTAGATTAGTCTCCGACAATCTCCAGCTAAAGTTTGCTTCTTCTCGGTGAAGCACTTAAAAAATGCAACCATTAGGAGACAGATATGACCCATCAATCGACTAATCAGCAAAAGTCAAATCCCGTAGTCGATCTCAAAACCTTCTGAACTCGGCTACAATAACACCAATTGATTGTTCAACCAGAGGAATTGACTGATTCTCCATGATTCACTTGCTACCAATGGAACTCAATTGCCAAGTTGAGTTCCAAACCTTGTGTGATAACTCTGAATTTTCCTTCTACCCAATGTGACTCGATCACCCAATCGAGTCCTAAACCTTCTATATTATGATATAGGACCATCATATTGCATGTGTATCACAATCGATTGATAAACCATAATACATGCACTGCCCCATGGAACCCAACTGCACAGTCGAGTTTGAAATTTTCTATATTGTGAATTATGCGAATCGTCGACTATAATTAGTGAGTAACTTTCAACTTTGTGTCATATCATGTGTTTATCTCAAGTAGACACATTGGATGAGTTTGTCATCTATCATGATGGTTCTTGACTTGTTTGGGCAATTTGTGTGATTTTCTTTAGTAAAAATTTTCAATCATGATCATTGAACCAAATACATATGAATTGTGTATTGATCAGCCCCATGATTAATCAAATTAATGATTCATGAAAGTTTTTCAATTTCTTGCCCAAAGTAATGTATCATAACAACTATTATGTGCCAAGAGATTGTCTCTAGCATCTCACACTCATCTAAGTGTCTCAATACACAACCAATCGTATTCCTTATATTTGTGTGAGATGTAGTAAAATGTTAAATGTAGTTGTTCATAGGATTTTAATGTTGCTTTCATATTAAACTTGAAGAAATTTTGGAGGCAAATTTATCCTACAGTATACATGCCTAATCCCATCACAAATAACTAAATACAACTTTCGGGAGTGGTTTGTAAATATATCAGCTGGATTAGATTTTGACTAGTCGACATTGATAATCCCAAAACAACAAAGTTATTATTTAAGTGAATTCAAGATTTGATCAGTCAACTAATGATGACCTACTAGTCAACTGACTAAGCAGACGATTTAGCCTAAAATCAAAACTAACAAAAAGGTTCTATTCAATTTTATGAAGTCGAATTGATTAGGCTAGTCTACAAATGAAGGTCAGTCAATTGGGCTAGTTGATTGGTGAAGGGCAAACAACTAAACCAATCGACTGATGCCTAGCCAGAATGTGTCATTGAAAAAAAAATATATTGGAAATGGGTCAGATTCTAACATGACTAAGTGAAATAGTCGGTTGGAGGTGCTTCAGCAGTTTGACTAATCAGTGTTATCTAGCACAAGCAGAAGCTTATTAAGGCTGATTTCTGGAGGCTTTCAAAGAGAGGGATCTTGATCAATTCTAGGGTGAACAATGTTATTTTCTAAAGCCTTCCTTAAGCATAGAAAAGCAAGCAACTAGCAAGCAAAAACAAAATGCATTATTATAATTGTACTTGTTCATTATTCTTGTATTCACTTTTATTTCTTATATCTTTGTGTATTGTTTGTAAGAATAAATTTGTCTGAGATTTCTCTAATTCTGGAGGGATTTCAAGGAGAAAGATAAAGTTAATTCTGAGAGTGACTTACGTAACGAGTTATAGGGCATAGAGTAGAAGTAGGGAGTTCCAAACCACTTAAAAAGTGTGTATTGTGTTTTGATTCTTATTGGGGTTGTATTTTTATATATTCCATTTTGTAACTAATCATGATAAGACAAGAACGATGAAAAAACTCAAAGGGTTATTCACTCCCTAGTCACTATCTCATCCTGACATTTTTGTCTTGTTGTATTGCTATACCACTAGATTTATAAGAGATTTCTTCACCTCTTAAAGAGTTCTTGTAGGAGTGATCTATTGATGGATCATAGCTATGAACTAGAGGTACAAGGGAGAATGGTTGAACTACATTAAACTCAATTTGTATCTATGTTTTGTCTGTAGTATTTTATGTGGATGTTTGATTTGTAGACGACAGATCTTAGCTATGAACTAGGTGGTAAAAGGTGATTCGCTCGCTCCCAGTGCTTCAATCAATCCGTCCCAGGGCCAACACGAAGAAGGTAAATCACGGGGGCTACTAGCCCAAATGATGACTAGTACATAAGGGAGGGCAGACACATGACTTTGCCAGGATTTGACCCTCATATCTCATGGTAACAACACTTCAAGTACTAACCATCAGTCCATCTGTGAGGCTATGAACTAGGGGTGCAAGGGAGGATGGTTGTATAGGTGTTTTGATTGTATTAATTTATGTGCATTGTTTATTTGTAAACACGTTGAATTTGAAATAATGAGTGTCTATTCACCTCTATCTAGCCACATTCACCTATCTAACAATAAGTACATTCTGCTCAAAGATTTGAAGAAATTTTTATTTTGAAAATAAATTTCATGTTTTAAAAAAATTTGAATATGAAAGTGATATATATATTAAAACTTTTGGCTACTTTTCATTAAAAAAACAAAGGAACAAATCAGCGCACAAAGTTTTCTCCAATACATGATTCCAACAAAGGGTCTATTGTACACAATCATGTCTTATTTTACAGTAGACTATTTTTTATCTTGGCTACTTTTCATATTTGTATCAATTTTGAAATTTAAACTGCATTTTCATGAAAGATTCTTTTTATGTGGCAAAAATATTTTAGAGAACCTCTCTATAAACTTTTATGATTTTTTTTGTGTGTGTATTCTAGGGTTGTGTAAACCCTTGTATATTACATTCCTGTATCCAAGTGAATCCTCATTTGATTGCTCAGCCTTTTTGGCCCAAATAAGCTTTCCCTAATCAGTTCCTCAATGTATTGCCATTGAATAATCGTTTGAATATCAAATAATTTAATTAACTTCACTTTGATCTCCTCAATTCTTCAAACACTAGCCACAATCTAAGATTTACCTAATGTCATTCTTCTATGTGAGGGACATTTTAAATTGTGTCAATATATTTTTTTGGCCATGGACAAACAATTCTCACGCTTACAATTTCATGAATTTTGAAACAAGTCCTAATCTTTTTGTACACTGTCTCCACATAATCACAACTCTTTGTATTTGTTATAAATCTAACTCGCCAATCTTTACTTGGGAGCACAAAATTGCAAGAAAAATAACAGCTAAGAGAGCTACTGGCAACCGTATATTGATATTGCTTTAAAATTGTATGGAGTTACATTTTTAGATAAATAGCAGATAAGGCATCTCATGACACCTCAGCACTAATATCACTTTATAATTGTATCGAATTAATCTAAACAATTATAAATATAAATTACATATATAAGATTGCTGAACCTTTCACAAGATTTTCTCTTCGATTTCCTCTAAACTGAGCCCCTTTGTCTCTGGCACAACGAAGAATATGAATAACAGAGAGGCAATGGCAATCACCCCAAAGCCGGCAAAAAGTATACCAGTACCAACTAGTTCCTATAATCACAAAAAGGAAAACTGTATCTCAGGGAAAGACATTTAGAATAATTGGAAAATAAAACAGCAAGTACAACAAATGGAGAGGAAGTGAAGTTACATCAGAATTGCATTGCACAAATACCTTTGTAATATGGACAATTAACAGTATCACTAAATGAAATCTGATAAAATTTAATTTATCTTCGCTACAAGAAAAACGAGGCTTTGCAATTGTTCAGCACTTGGATTTCAGCATCATACTAGAAACCAATTCAAGCAGTTGATCTTGTGATCATAATTTGTTAAGTGTATAAGATAGCATACGACTTGAGCTGAATGTTTCATATGATGAAAATGCACACCATCATCATCCTAGCAGAGTCAGGCTTATGAAAACGAAGATTGTTTCAAATGATGAAAAATGCTTTTTTTTATTGTAGAAAACATTTCTTGAACGTCAAATTAGACATGACTTATTTTTAGTTGGCTACTAGTGAGATTTAAAATTTTAAGTTATAACCAGAACGATACAATTTTAGTATCATATCGTACCCTGCTAAGATGGTTTTAGTACTTTTTAAATATAAAATATATTAATTAAAAAATTATTCATATTTGATTCTATTGATTTAGATTTGATATTATCTTATAAAATATTTGATAATTATTGAATAAAAATCGATTTAGGATTAACTGAAGTTCACAAGTAAATATGACACAATCAAGTAGGTTTGAACTAGATTGAGTTTCGATCATTATGATCAATTTAAAGTTTAACTAAATTTATATATAAAATGATTTAATTCATCAGTAATAATATACTTTATCAGGTTAGAAATTATATCATGTTATATTTCTATCTTTCCTAATAATTTGTGTTCTTCATTCTCAAAAGAGACTTTTTTTTTACTTTTGTTTACCCCGTAAATGCATGAAGGAAAAAAAATTAATCATATATAGATAAAAGATTTTTTTTTCCCAATGGACGAATATCGGAAAAATAATTTTCAATGGAAAAAATAAAAAATAAAAACAATATAAAAACAGGAGAAAGAAGGAAAAAATCAAAAAATCAAAAAAAAAGAAAGGAAAAATAAAAAGGGACTTGATTGTCGCTCGTCGCGAGGTCGCTACAACCCTCTAGACCTACTATGAGGTCGCGACATCTCTATGACCTCGTGCCTGTGTCAGTCGATTAGTGGAATAGTAAATTTCATTCGTCACAAGGTCACTGTAGCACTCGAGACCCGCTATAAGGTTGCGGCGTCTCTGTGACAACACGCACGATTGACGGAATAGTAAATTTCACTAGTGTCGACCGGCATAGGTTGACATCTCATACCATGGTTGGCAGAATCATCAGCCTCACCATCATCGAGTCAATTAAGTTCCAATGGCTAGAAATTTGTCTATTAAATTCCAAGATTACCAATAATATTTGGATCATTAAATTATCTTTTATTATGTTAACATCAATTTCATTGTTCTTCCTCTACTAGTGTATCTTTTGGCTTGACTAATTCAACTCAGCAAACTATAAAATACATTGGTCATCTTTGAACAAATTCAAACTTTTTAAAACATTTTTCTCTTATTTGATTATTCATTAGAGTTGCAGCTAGTTGCTTCCCTTTAGTAGTATCTTTATTTTTGCTTTTTTAAATTTATTATCTATGACTATAAACATTTTTCTTTGCTATATAAATGGTATGTGTTGCTTTTTAACTACTCAACACACTCACCATTATGAAATGTTCCTATCATCTTAAAGGAAACTTAATGATCACATTAGACTCCTGGAACTCCACTCAAGCATAGACTTTCTATCATAGTAATGATATCTTTGTCAATATCTTTGTTTTTTTTCAACAACAGGTTTAAGATATCAAAATTTCATATTCATCCATTTTAACTATTTCATCAATTTTTTATTATTAAAACAATATTTATTTAATTATAATTCTACCTAAAATCTACCATGTTATTTAGAATTCAATGTTCAACTTTAATATATTTATAATTTCATCAATTACCATAAAATTGTTTGCAAATGACAAACTAAGGAGGTTATCTTGCATTATGATTAGTGAGTAAATCTAGAACTAATAAAAAAGATGTTGAGTTCAATTTTCACAATTTGCACTCCTAAAAGGAGAGTTTGGCGCAATGGTAAAGTTGTCGTGTGACCCAGTGGTCATGAATTCGAGTCGTGAAAATAATCTCTTGCAAAAAACTATATACAATAGATCTAATATGGTTTGACCCTTCATCGGGAACCTGCATTGGTAGGAGCTTCATGCCCGGGGCTACCCTCATCCATCACACTCCTAGTAGCATAAACACTAACAACAACATTCTTTTCTAAATCAACTATAATAAATTTTTAGCAACCTGTAATCTATAATAATTTTCTAAATCAACTATAATCTTTTTTCTATGCCCGAAATGTAAATTTTGTTCTTTATATTTTCTAAAGATGGCAACCTAAAGCAAGGTGAACTCATAGGCAAGGCGTAAAGAAGGCATGTGGACAAGCTTGTGAGCCTTATATAGCTAAGGGGGTTTGATACAAGGTGGGCTTGAAAGCAACAAAATCATTGGCAAGGTTGAAAACTGGAGGTATGAAAATTGTGAGAAATTATAGGTGATGTATAATCTTGGGCTTTTGTTTAGGAGTAATATAATGGGAGATGATGCTTAGAGCAAGGCAGGATAGGCTACCTAGTGGCTAGTTTGAAACCTCCAATTGAAAGGCAACAAATCTTAAGTCGTAGTCGACAACTTAGCTCGATCCTAAGATTTCATGTGGGTTTGTAGTACTGAGTTATCTCATGTAAAGGAGGGACCATTGACAAGATTCAATTAGAGGGTAAACCCAATTGGTTGGAGAGTTTAGTCAACTTGAGAGTCCACTAATTGTCAGGGTTCAATAAATGGAATTTTTTATTTAAGGAACAATCGATTGAATTGGATTTTAATTGACTGGGCCTTAACTAGAAGTAATTTGCAATAAAAAAAGATGCAATAATCAACTAACAATAGTAGTTAGTTGTTTAAGGTCATTTGTGTCCAGGTAGTTAATCGAAGTATTTTCCAATAGACTAGAGGCAGACACAATAGAGGTATTAGAACAATCTCTATAAAAGCTTTTGGGATCTTTGAGTTGCAAGAGGTTGCATAAATGCATTTCTATACTTCTCTAGTATTGTGCTAACAATGTTCAAAGATTTTCAAGGGCTTAGATAAGGTTGGAGCCTCCAACTCAAGCTCTTGGTATTCTTCTTTTACTAGCATTTCATTTGTCTTAGGAGAGATTTTTTTTTTTCATTCTTCTTAGGAGAGATTTTATGGTAAATATCTCAAGTCTGGATTGTAAGAAGTTTACCCTATTTTAGTGTCAAGTTTGTAAGGTTGACTTACTAAATGAGTTATAAGTCATGGATTAGGAGGGCCAAAAAGCATTGCCCATATTAGCATTTTAACTGTGATGGTGATTTAGAAGAGAATTTTATTTTAGGGTTCAGTAATTCACCACCTCCCCCTCTAGACATAATGAACTACACTCGAACCTCTTCCAAATAAGCAATCAATCCTACAGATGGTTCATTTGGAAAGACTCGTGTTGTTGAGATAAGGCTTGTATCTCAATAGGCTTGTAGAATATCTGGAATAACAGAAATACGAAAAGTTTGATGCTGAATTGACTCCTGGTACATTTGTTAGTAAAGTAATTAATGAGGTTAATGAAGCCCCTAGGGCATAGCCAAGTTGGTCACTTTGTGGTAGATTTGTAGAATTGAGCAAGGGTCAATTCCCGACGAAACCGGCGGAAATACCCTTCCACGTAGTGACCTACTCGGTTTCTAGATTTACCTCTCTACATATGGCTGTGAGGCAGCTGTGTGGGGCGGGGTCAGAAGTTAATGAATCTAGGAACATGGTCTCAGATGGATGTACGAATGCAAAGGCTTTAAAGATTGAAGTGTACAGCAAGGGCCTTGAGATTGCCTCTGTTGCTTACTTGCTTCTGCTGTGTAGGACAATGATCAGGAAGACTATTTGTCGATCTACTAAGATGCCACATGAATGGTTTTTGACTTGACTGCACATGTAGTGGTAATGCATATGGCGGTAGTGTTATTGCTCTTATAATGCAGTGGTGCATGATGGTGATACAATTGTCATATAAGATGAGCTGATAGCAGTAAAGAAGTGGCTTCATTTGATGTTGTCAAGGATTTGTTCTAATCTGGTGGTAGTTTAAAATTATAAAGGGTCTATTGCTAGCAAGAAGGGGAGCTTTGGTGCATCAGTAAAGTCTATTGCTAGCAAGTATTGAAATATCGAGCCAGGCTAGGGTTTCAGTCCTGGGTCAACTTGAGACATACAAATGATGTAGATGACACTGTTGGAAGTGTGTAAGGAGAAAGGGGAAGAAGAGGATGAAGAACCTGGGTATCACCGGTGTTAAGAGGAAGAGGAAGCGGAAGAAGAGTAAAAGACGAGGATGCTTGCCTAGAGTAGAGAGACGCCAAGCAAGGTAATGCAAGAGGAGGAAGCAAGGGTAATGCAAACAAGGAAACACATGCATAAAAGGATAATGATCCAAGAACTCAAACTATCTCCGCTTGGCAACTGCTCCACTTTCCCACCTGATAGAGCCAAATTCACATCAATTGAGGAGAATAATGCAATCAAGAATACAATTTTATTAAAAGTAATCAAAGTTGTTAATTTTTATAATTTATTGAAATTTGAAAAAGTTGTTTTATTTCTTTTTGAAAGCATCAATCCAGTTTTCTTAGGATAACTAGGGTTTTATTACAAAATTATTCAAGTCGTTAATTTTTATAATTTGTTGAAACTTTTAAAAAATATTTTATTCTTTTGAAAGAGTAAGTCAACTTTAATTAGGATAATATTAGAAAAGATCTTTTGTTTTACAAAGAATAGGTCATGTAACAAGGGGTCATTTGTTAAACCCCCACATCATCATGATGAAAAACTCCACTATGATAGACATAAATACTAGATTTGAATTTTTAGAAGACTAGCTTAAGCCCCACCGATTTATCATGGAAGACCTAAAATGGTTTAAAGCAGATGACTAGCCAGTAAAGGACACAAGTCCCAAACCTGCACATCACATATCACACATAGCTCAACAATCACCTACACATCCATGTTAGAACCATCAATCAGTCATTGACAAAGTAGGTCACTTTCAATCAGTCATTGACAAAGTAGGTCACTTTCAGACCACTTGAACCTAAATTTGAAATTAGACCAACCTAAATTTGAAATTAGACCAATAAAAGATTCTACCCATCGAGTCAAACTAGATGTCCCTAATTTCGATGGTCAGCTAGACACAAATGCATTCCTCCATTGGATTGTCGAGATTGAGGATTACTTTGACTAGTATAGTACGGGCTCAAATTGAACAAGTACCATTTGCAAAATTCAAACCTGTAAGTTCATCAAAGAACCACTGTAGAGTATCAAGATCAAACATCACAAATGGGGAATAATGAATCACACATTAGATAGAGATGAAGCGGATTCTAAGTATAAAATATGTCCCAACCATAGTTTAAAATCTTGACTCGTATCGGAGTTTCAGTTTATGACATGTGGTTTCATTATTTTTTTAAATATAAAATATATTAATTAAAAATAAAAAATTTAATCCAAATACTAGAAAAACAAAATAATAAAATAAAAATAAAATTAAAAGAAATAAATGGGGGACTGTAAAGTAACTTTGTGCAACTTATGTTCTTAAGCTTTGTAGGGCCTACAACTTATGATTCTAAGATCTCAATTGTGTAACCTACAACTTATCATATTTGCTCACAACATGAATAACCAATCTGGGTTATAGTACATTCAAAATCGTGAATTGATCAAAACCTCGTCAACCTTTTAATGTGTCTCGCTTACCTAAAAAATTCTTATTTATATAAATCAGTAGAGAATTTTACTAAGCGCAATAAAGATACATGTTGATGTCAGAAGAAAGGTTACACTAAATAATGAGGCTTATAAATTCAAAGTAGTACACATTGTAAATTTAAGGAATATAATGTAGGAGGCTATGTGCTTGTTCACATTCACCCAAGTACTTCCTTTAAAATTTCTCAAAAAAGCTACATGACCCCTCTTTTGGTCTTTCTCAAATTATAAGAAAAATTAGAACTAGTGCATATGTTGTTAATTTGCCTATTTTTTAAACATTAATCCAATTTTCAAGGTTAAGGACTTACTATCATATTGAGGAACATTCAAGTCTTCATCTTTCTTTGTTGAATTGTCTCCCGGTCAAATAGGTTAGTTAGTGTTAACTCCTACACCCCCATCAATGACAACTTTCTTAGCCTACCAGTCAGAGTTACCAAAGCAATTGTTCTCTACACTTGAACAAGACGAATCAAGAAGAAAAGTTAATAACTAGCTAGGAGTCGAGTTCTTCTCGGTGAAGGAGAATAATTGATGCAGCAGACAACTATCGATTCCGTTAATCCACCAACAAATACCGGAAGCGATCTTCTAAACCCCGTTGATTCTGTAGAATGCCAGAAGATAGGCAACCAAACTTGATGTTTGAGAAGAAACGGTGCGGCTGCAAATTTTTATTAATAAAAAAACTTCCTAAAAACAATTAAACAAGTGTTTAATACTCAACCCCTAAATATGCAAAAGATTAAAATTGTTGGAGCAATTATTGTGACCCAAGATTTTGATGTTTGAGCAAATTTAAGTTAGCATTTACATCGTGTACTAATATACGCTATGGAGTATAGGTGCAAATGGAGAAAGCCCCAGTAGAGAAATTAGTTGTGTAAGTCCAAGTATGTAATCTTAGCAAAATAAGTTCAAGTGTAGTTTGGCATGTGAAGTACAGGGGCACGACTCATGGCAAGGATGGAGACTTAGCTTGACGGCTTCGGGTCCAGTCAAAGATAGAGCATATGAGCGACCGTGGACAAGGCAACAAGGACAAGGCCAAGGGAAACACACTTCGAGGCATATGCGAAGGATGACATGGAGATAAGTTGCGAACTCATATGCATCCGAGGGACGATAGCCAAAGGAAAAAATGCTTGAAAGCGAGAGGTCAAGGCTGCAAGAAAGTATCAAGTGAGTCGTGAGGACGAGTGTAGAGTGAAGTGTACTCGGATATCAGTCGACTGGTGGAATGTACCAGTAGACTGGTGGAATGTACCTGTCGACTGGTGGAATGTACCAGTCGACTGGGCAGTCGACTAGTAGCGAACAGAAATATTCTATTCTACTAGGCAATCGAGTGGTGCGTGGACCAATTGACTGACCAGTCAACTGGTAAGATATCCATTGAGGTGTAACGACTATGAATCCACATGGATCAGTCGATTGCTATACTTAACAATCGACTGGTAACAAGAATATCATCTGAGTGTGCTCAGCTGGTTGCCTATAAAGCTAAGTCTTGAGAGCTTGGTGAAGGTGACGAAATTAGGTGTGGTTAACATCTAATTAGTAGTCTTCTAGCCTAAGCACATTGAGAGTCTTGGTTAAGATTGTTGAGAGGTTTCTTCACTGAAAAAGCTTCATCCACCTTATGGCCACGCCGTGGAGTAGGCGCCCTAATCTTCGAACCCCGTCAATCGTTGTGTTAATTGGTTTGTCTTTCTTATTCTTGTCTTGTA
>JBAMIB010000125.1:3671352-3682661 GCA_037177415.1 Kaempferia rotunda | reverse complement strand
AAACCATAATTATGCATAGGCAAATAATCTACATTACTTCCTAGAGGCATATAACATTGGAGTTTAGAATCGTAAACCAAAGTAGGAAATACCTCTTTGTTTACCTTTGGAGCTCCCCCTCGATGTGGACTCCTTCTCTTCTCTTTCTTCTCCCATGCCCGTAGGTGCTCCATCTTCTTGAACGAAAACGAAAAACAGTTAAATCGAAATCGGCTAGGGTGGTGCCATGGCCAGGAGAAAGATATCTAGTCAGCGTCATGGTTGTTGAAGCCACAAGGGGAAGGGGCCGATATCATAGTTGTCGAAGCCTTCGTAGAGGGAAGGGCATTGGGTAGAAGTGAGGAGGAGTCGATGGCGAGAGTGACGAGATCCTCTTGAGGGTGTCCCTCTCAGTGCTAGTCATCAAAGCCGCAGGAGACAGGCATGAGGCAAAAGCAGACCTTGAGGAAGCATGAGGAGCGTGAGAAAATAAGAGGAGATGCATATTTTAGGGATTTTATTCTTTCCCATTTTTAATTTTCTTAATCTTTTAATTTTTTTTAAAATTAAAATCGGTGTAAAAAAATTAATACTGGGAGTGGGACGGCGGATGGGGGCGGTGGCCGGCCGCCTAAACGGCCTAGGCGAACACAAATACACAAGTCGGTTATAAAAAGCGACCTCATAAATTATAAAGCGCACCCAAGTTGCTATATATAGGGCCGATCCGTTGGGTTTTGTTAGACCTCACCGTAACAACCTATGGGGGCGGAAGGAGAGCGGGGCAGCACTCTCCTCCCTCTCGCCCTAACCCTCCGTCGCAATGACGATGGCCTGTCCCCTACCCCGCCGGCTCCCGTCATCCTCGGCCTCCAGCCTGCCGCACTTGTCGACCACATCGCCAGGGTTGATTCCTCTCTCCTCGATCAGATTCCCGGCGATCGCGGCGGCTCTCAGCAGGTTTCCTCTCTCTCTCTCTGAGGTATTCATCGTGCTTTCCGCTTTATGATCCGCCCCGGGGGAACATTCACTTGAACTTGAATGCCTTAATTTAGCCCCAAAGAGGCGTCGATCGCTCTGGGCGATTACTCGTGTTTAAACTTTTGTATTTTACTGATTTGCTATTGATTTGAACTGGCATTTTCTTCGACTATTAGCCTTGTGTCTGATAGGGTTCTTGATAAAGGATAAACTGTGATGCCTCACTGCACCGTCTTCCCAATTTTTGAGATTTAGTCTTCTTGATTTGGTTGAATTGTTAGAATTCTTGGAGTCTTTTTCCTGCGAACATATTTCAGAACCGGACCAGTTTATACAAAAAAAAAAAAATCCTGGTTGAGTGATTGCTCGTACCTGGTCTCAGCCTACGCGATGTAAAACAATGACCGATTAACTTGATTGGCCTAAACCGATGAGTTGTAAAGCATAAAAATTATATTGGGGTAACACCAAAGGGGTGTAAACTTCTCTTTGTCCTGATTTTAATGGAAACGAATGCCAACGTTTACTTATCAAACTGTTACCCATTCACAACTGGAGTGAGTATGACTTTTGCTTCCAATTAGTAAAAGTGAGCAGTTTCTATCCACTGTTAGCTTGACAATTTCAAATGTAAATTGCTTGCCCAATCAAGATGGGAACATTCTTTGTATCAAGTCATGAGCTAATACAAAAAAAGTTTATGGGAGTATAAGGTGAACGTGTATATTAGAGGCAATGGGACAGTCTCCCATTTGATGAATTTGAAAATATTAGGACCCTCTTTGATTTTTGCTCAGTTTTCTTTAACAAAAGAGAATAGTTAACTTATTGAACATTGAACATTTTACTTTGATAATTGAAGTATTATTTGCTATTCAATTTTAAGCATGTGGGTTTTAGTGGATTTTTCCACCTTGGAATAACTCGTTATGTACTTCTGTCAAGTAGATTGCAGCTAAGGATTTAGATCAGATATTGAGCAAAATCAATGCTCATATTCTTCCTTTTGACAATGAAGATCCTCCATCAATAACTATAGCTGGTGGTAGTGTGGCCAATACTATACGTGGCATGGTTGCAGGCTTTGGAATCTCAAGCGGAATGATTACTGCCTGTGGCGATGATGACCCAGGCCATCTGTTCATCCATAGAATGAGCTTCAGTGGTGTCAATCTTTCCAGATTAAGAATAAAAAATGGATCAACTGGGCAGGTGAGATAGCTGTACTTTGTCTCCAGTTCTCAATTTTTTCTACAACAACTTTGTGTTGATTTATCCTGTATTATTGCAGTGTGCTTGTTTAGTGGATGCTGATGGGAATCGAACCATGCGCCCATGCCTATCTAGTGCCGTGAAGCTTCAGGTATGGAAGACCTAAATATTTTTCTTGTTTCAAGATTAAAGGAGATGCTAAGTCAAACAACTCTTATACATAGTGTGACTTGTGGCTTTGAATATCTATCAGGCTGATGAACTTAATAGAGAGGATTTTAGAGGGGCAAAGGTAAACCTTTTCCTTTTGCGAGTGAAAATGTGTCCACAGGTTAAAATTTCCTGTTTAATAATTTTTAATGTACCCAGTGGCTGGTCCTTCGATATGCATTTATGAATCTGGAACAAATTAAAACTGCTATTAGAATTGCTAAAGCAGAGGGGGTTTCTGTCTCTATGGACTTAGCAAGTTTTGAGGTTAGTAAACAAACTTTTTGTAGATATTGTTTTTCGATGTTTCTTGTGAACAACTCCAACACATATTTATATCCTTTTTGTTTCAACTTACACAGATGGTCCGAGACTACAGGTCACACTTGATAGACCTGCTCAAGAGTGGGAATATCAATCTCTGTTTTGCCAATGAGGACGAGGCCAGAGAGCTTATAAGGTAACTTGCTTTTCTTACCTGTATTAAATTTAAAACAGATTTTATTTCAGGTACCGTGAACGTTTTATCAAGACAAAAAATATTAGTTATATGATGATATACTCTTCTTACATGAATAGGGACTGCTTATAATTCAACCGTTCTTTCTCTTGTGATTATTTGCACTATATATAATTTTCATGCCATTTGGACCATTGACATTAGCATTTACATGTGAAAATTATAAAGTAAACAAGTTTTGAATGGCATTTAATGTCTTTTTTAGTTTTTTCAACTCTGTACTTAATTATCTGAAACTGGTTAAACATCTAGCAAACAAAATCAGTTTTCTCAGACATTGTTTCTGAAACTGATCATATTGGTCAAATTTTATCAGTGGAGAACCCAGAGTGGACCCAGAGTCTGCTCTGTCTTTCTTGGCCAAATACTGTGAATGGGCTGTCGTAACGCTTGGATCTAGAGGATGCATAGCTATGCACAGAAACGAGGTACGTCTTATTTGTGAACTGAGACAATCTCATGGAGTTGGCACAAAATAGTCATCAGGTTTCATTATGTCGTAGAATACTTCATTTATTCAAAAGTTTGATATTGAGTTGGAAAGAACTTGTACCACTACTTGCAAACAAAGCATACCATCTTTTTTAGTTCAAAAGATCAACTCACCACACTGTTGATGAATTAGAGGTTGAATGATAGGACATGTGACAGCCAGAAATCTATACATATTTTCTATGATTCTGTATGTTTCAGGTTGTTCGAGTCCAAGCCATTACAGACCTGCATGCCGTTGACGCAACTGGAGCAGGTGATTTATTCACAAGTGGGTTCTTGTATGGGCTGGTGAAAGGTCTTCCACTAGAAGATTGCTGTAAGGTGGGATCTTGCAGTGGTGGCGCAGTTGTCAGATCCCTTGGCGGCGAGGTCAGACCACAGAACTGGCAGTGGATGTACAAGCAAATGCAGGCAAAGGGCCTCTTGCTTCCTCATTTGAAGAATTAAAAAGTTTCTTGCTTATATACCACAATCTTGCTACATCCTTCAATTTATCAAACTCGCTTCATTTTATTGCGATTTGTTCGTCTCTTCCTAAGTAGATGAACTCTATGTGTAGAGATTTATATATTCTGAAGGCAATATGCCATTGTCTTTCTCAACTTGGTCATATAACCATCCTCGGTTTAACTCATTTCAATATATCAATGGTTCGTGTGGGATCGGCTGACTATGGAGATTGAATAGCGGTAAATTGAAATTGCAACACTGTGATTCATAATTAAGTATTGTGCAGTGAAAATGCAAATGCATCAATTGGTTTGGAATTCTTAGTTTAAGTGGCATAGGTAGAGTTGTTTATTTTGAGGATTAAATGGCCATCCACCTGTCGTTCAGTATGTAATTTAACTTCCTTTATCTCGATGTGGGGCTGACCGGACCTTTTTTTTTTTGCTTTATCACTTCAACCTCAAAATAGTTTGGCTTGTCATACACGATGGTAAAAAGTGATTTACTTGTCCCAGCTCTTCTGCTAATTTATCTTGGACCAAAATGAAGGAGATAAATTACGAGGGCTACTAATCCGAATAGTGACTAGTGCATAAGGAAGAGCAGACACTTAGCTTCGTTAAGATTTGATCATAGACCTCATGGTGGTAATACTTCACGTACTAACCATCAGTCCCTCCTGTGAGAACTTTATCAAAGCTCTAACTTTAACTGTTACAATAATATTTAATTAATTTTAATTAAATTAGAATGATTTTGATGAAAATTAATTAATTTTAATCGGTAAAAGATTATTTTGATATAAGAATATTTTATGTATATTTTAATTAAATTGAAGTATTTTTTTAATGTATTAAGTTTATTTATGTGGTTGGTGAAAAGAGTATTAAGTTAATTTTAAAAAATAACAACTGTTTTCTAAATTTCCCAAGTCTAAATTCCGTAGTCGACTTTCTCTTTTGGTACCGACCAATCTACAGTCAAAAAGTAACCAATTTGCATTTCTTCTCCTCTCGGCCATGCCCTATAAATATACCTCGGCCGATCGTTACAAGGCCAGTGGAAGGAAGGATTCGAGATCCTCCGATCGTTACAAGGCCAGTGGAAGGAAGGATTCGAGATCCTTATTCGTCTTCTCGACATGGCGGCCCCAAATTCGGTTCCCCTTCTCACCGCTTACAAGATGGGCAAGTTTGACCTCTCTCACAGGTCAGAGTTTCTTCTTTTTTTTTTTCTTTTCTTTTCGGGCGCTTTCCTAACATCGAATCGAATCACATGCGATGAGTGGTTGAATATAGTTCTTTGTGGCAAACAAGATATCAAAAAAAAAATGTTGATTTTGATCCAATTTCTGAATCTGAAGCGAATTGCGCTGGCTCTGCTTGCAGAATTGTTCTGGCGCCGTTGACAAGGCAGAGGTCATACGGGAACGTGCCGCAGCTGCACGCCATCTTATATTACTCTCAGCGGGCATCCAAAGGCGGCCTTTTGATTGCCGAGGCAACTGGAGTTTCCGACACTGCTCAAGGGTAGGGTGGGCTATTGCCCCGACTTATTTCAGATGTTGCTGTGATCGCTGTTTATGGGTTTTGTTTTGTTGTGTTTGCTCATTGAATCTGGTTGGGCAAGGTATAAAGACACTCCCGGTATTTGGACCAAAGAACAGGTGGAAGCTTGGACGCCCATTGTGGATGCAGTTCACAAAAAGGGTGGCATCTTCTTTTGCCAGATTTGGCACGTTGGAAGGGTTTCCAACACTGGTACTTCTCTCAAACCTTTGCCTTTCTCCCTTCTCTTGGCTAAATTATGTTGTTTTTTAGGTGCAAATCCTGATTGCAAGTTTGGAACCACTCTACTTTTGTGTTGGTTCTTAAGCAAACACCCGCTAGATGTATGAAAAAAATGTTATAGTTGATATAGTTGTCTTGCCTAAGCTAAAATTGATTTTTTTTTTTTTTTTTCCCTTCTATCTATACTGTGTTGCATCATGTTGTGGTAGGTATCTCTACCCATTCTGCTTAGGATTACTTGTTGAGACTGGATTACTGCCAGTGCCACCCATATGGGATGTCCAGCATTGATTCATATATCGCTATGCCCCTCTTGCAGATTTTCAGCCCAAAGGCCAAGCTCCAATTTCATGTACTAATAAGCCATTAAGTCCTCAACTACGAGCCAACGGCATTGATGAAGTGAGTTTTTCTGTCCCACGGAGATTGGAGACTGAAGAAATTCCTTTGGTTGTCAATGATTTTAGACTTGCTGCTAGAAATGCCATTGAAGCCGGTAAGACTACCTACTTTTTTATATGGTCTTCATTTTCTTTTTCCAGATTTGCAACTTTGCATCTATGCTAACACAATTATCAAATATCTTGGAGCCACAAGCTGCTCTAAGAGTTTCATATTGACGCCGAGCATGATGGTGATTATCTTGTGGGTTAAAGAAAAGGAGAAATTGAGGAGAAGGCAAGAAAAAAAACCGCCGAAAACAAAGAGAAACACATCGTTCTCTAGGTTTTACCAAAAAAAAAGGAAACTTTATTCAATATAGAGGATGATCCCTCAAAAAGCTAAACAAGACGCTTATATAGACAAACCCTAACCCACAAATATCCGACATACCAAAAATACCCTAAATATCATAAAACAGAAATTACTAAAAATAGAAAAAAAAGATGTTATCCTCCGAAAAAGTCCTAAACGGTGTTTTCTAGCCAAAATTTGGCAGTTACGGGTTCTCCCATAACAAATATAGATCTCTAAATTATGCACACGTGAGTGTAGACAAAGTTTGATTTCGAGTCCCAAGTCAAAAGTTATAACCCGTTGAAAATTAGGTACTATGTTGATCCTGCATCACTTATATCTTCTCTTTTGCTAAGTTTGATCATTCAATATGTAAAAGCCATAAGGATTACATGGTTCATCTTATTGGTTCAGGTTCATTGATCAAGCTTAATAAACCTCATACTAGAGCAAAATCCTTCACTATTCAGAAAGAATAATTTGTTTGTTCATGATTATAAAAAAATGAAAGCTTATAGCTTATATATACTTAATTCCAATCCCGTAGATGTTCCTTTACTGTTATGTCAAATACCAATTTATTCTTGGTGCATCAATTCCTTTTCTTCAATGGATTTTGTGTTTTTCGTTTCAATCTTTGGCTTTTATAGTCATCTGGGTGTTTCATGGTTGTTTTTGGCCCCACTTTGATTTAGTTCTCTGGTTTACTGATGTCTACTAGGTTACCTTTGTTATATAGCTGTTTTGTTTTGTTATCTCTTAATATATATTTCCCTTTTTGCTCTTTTGTTCTAGTTTTAGAAAATATATAGAATTTTAGGTACACTAACAAAATATTTTCAAGATAGAATCAAGAAAGTGTTTCTAATTAGATATTGCAAATATTGTTGTCATGGAAACTTCTATGGTAGATAGGGTCAAGGTTATATATATATATATATATATATATATGAGATTTTTAGCTTGCACATCCAGTGTGCACACCCGCGTGGGCTACCCTCATAGCTCCGGGCGCCCGGAACTGTTTGTATGTGAGGGTCGCCCACGGTGGATGTGTAGGGATGGGTGTGCAGGGTAACAGAGCTATATATATATATATATATATATATAAAGACGCATGAAGCTCTCACCAATGCGAGATCCTAGGGAAGGGTCTATTAGATAACAAAAGGGGTACAAACCAAAAGATTTTCTTGATTATAATGTACTATAAGAATTATAAAAGAATATTGTATAAACAAATTAATTAGAACTCTTTACAGAATATACTTTTAGGATTGAAAATTAAGAAAATCTTAGGAATTATAGACTTTGTTTTGTAAGATAGACTAGGATAAGATACGTGAAAAAGTGTAGGCCTAAATGGTATTTTAGTCGAAGTTTTGAAGAATTTAGGAGATAAATATATATTTTTTCTTAACTAAGTTAGTTTACAAAATTTTAAACTGAAGATAATGTAGTTAGGGTTTTTTTAAAAGGTTGTTTAGGTTTCTTTAGGAGGATATTTAGACTTGCACTAGTCACCTTCACTGCTTGAGATGCTTAAAAACCAACCTACAAGTCCCAAGTTGGCTTGATCGAAGGCTTCTCATGGCCAGCCTTTTCAATGGACTTCTATTGTTTCCTATAGTCCAACCATTTGTTTTCCTATGCTCGCAACCACACGTTGTTGTCTTCCCCTTTGATAATTGTTTACACAGATTGATTATGCAATCCCTACTTAGATCATGGCTAATTTACAACCCCAAGGCTTTTTTATTGCATGGACGATATCATCCCCATCATGGAGACACTTGCACAACAAACTTGAGCAACAAAATACACTTGCATTACCTTGGAAACATCATTCCTCAATTAAAAATTATTATTTTTTTAATTTAATTGATTATTATAAATTTACCTAGGTTTTCTCACAAAATACTAGTTTTCCCCTCACCACAACCAAATCACAATCCTTTATTCATATCTTAGTTTATCAGTTTTACAAATGTTTATAAATATCATTACTTGTTAACCCTTGGCATGACATGTTGAGATAATATCTGTGATCATTGGAAATCAGGCGCTAGCTTGCAAAACAAAGCTTAAAACCCTAAGAAGTCACTTGGACGTCCTAGAAAGATTTTTAAAACAAGTTATTAGAAAACCATGCGATATGGGTAAAGAAAATAAAATAGAATATTAGATCATTCAGACAATGATTATGGCTATTTTTTTAATACAACCATAGATATAGTGGTAAGCAAGATGAAAGAGACCTCACTAGACATGCTAAGGTGGCCACTTTTAGCTATAGTAGTAGGATATATCTAAATGAATTCTTCGATTGGTTAGAAGAAATTGAGGATTATTTTGATTGCTATGGCATAACCTTGTTAAACTTACAATTTGAAGAATGAAGGCTAGAGAAAGCTTTAGAGCTTTCCTTATTCATATCATTGAAGGGCTTATGCTAGAGATCCAAGAAAACTCAGTGGAGGGAGGCAATAGAAAATGGGCACCTATAAAAAAAATTTAGCTAATGCAATTTAAAATGATTTAAAAGATCGAATATTGCTACTGCTTAGCTTTGACTAGAGTCTAATAGAAGGATAAAACCCATGCAATCAATCTAATTAGTTGGGACTTGATGTTGGTAGTGTTCAATTCATTCAATAATGGTGAAATAATCTTGCATATCTATTCCTTATGCTTAAAAGGATATTAAATTAGATTAACCGAACTGCTGAACTCTGAAACGAAATTTATAACTATACATCATTTTAGCATAGGGCTTTGTTTATTTGGAATGTTCTGTACTTAGCAATTGTACATCTTAATTCCTGAAATTGATTTTATGTTACTTTACCGCATAGGTTTTGATGGAGTTGAGATTCATGGAGCACATGGCTACTTAATTGATCAATTCATGAAGGACCAAGTGAACGATCGCACAGACCAGTATGGCGGCAGCCTAGAGAATCGTTGTCGCTTCGCTTTAGAAGTAGTTGAAGCTGTCGTTGCTGAAATTGGAGCTGACAGAGTCGGAATAAGACTTTCTCCTTTTGCTAACTATTCAGAAGCCGGAGATTCTAATCCTGAGGCTCTCGGGCTGTACATGGTTAACGCTCTCAACAAATATGGGATTGCATACTGTCATATGGTGGAGCCTAGGATGATAAAAGTAGGGGAAAAAATGGAAGTTCCTAAGAGTCTTCTTTCAATGAGGAAAGCATTCAAGGGAACTTTTATCGTCGTTGGGGGTTATGATAGAGAAGAAGGCAACAATGCCATCTCAAGCGGTTATGCGGATCTGGTGGCTTATGGACGCATCTTCTTGGCCAACCCAGACCTTCCTCGGCGGTTCGAGTTGAATGCTCCACTTAATAAGTATAACAGGGAAACCTTCTACATTTCTGATCCAATTGTTGGATATACAGATTATCCATTCCTTTAGTTTGATTCATAGACTAGCAAGCTCTGAGTTATGAAAGATCATTTACGATAATCTCATTGAAGATGCAACTCTAGATGCTATTGTATGTGGGGTAGAAAAGTGTTTACTGTGCCTTCAATAAATATTTCTCCTGTTGAGAATCAGTTATGAAGCAGATCTATAGTCTATGACTTTGATGTTCGAAGGGAATGATCCAATATATTTTTCATCCATGCATGCTTTCATTACTATCATCACCTTCCACCACCTGAGAGTAATTTAAACATCATAGGGAGGCTTTTCTAGACAACTTCGGTGCCCTCTGACGTGTATTATTTCATACAAGTTCATCTTCATCCTCGAATGAAGCTCCTACTTCAACATTCACAGAGTGGAAGGTTTTTGATACATCATTTTTTGGCGTTGTCTGTAGGAACTTATTTAAGTTGAAGAAATTTTAATCAGAGATTAGTTTTTGACCAACTTTAATAATGTTAATCATTGTTGAATTAAGATTTATAGTTGTAGGCACATTATATCAAATTTCTTGCTTATATAGCACAATTTTACCACATCCTTGAATTGATCAAATGCATCTATTGTTCTTGCTTCATTTTATTGTGATTTGTCGGCTCTGCCTAAGTAGATGAACTCGATGTGTAGAGGTTTATATATTCTAAAAGGTGATGTGCCATTTTGTGTCTTTACCAAACTGATCATGTAAGCATAGTCAGTTTAACTGATTTCAATCTATCAATGGTTCATGTGGGATCGGCTTTGACTGTGGAGAGTGAATAGCTGTAAATTGAAATTGCAACACTTAACAAATGCATCAATATGGTTTGGAATTCTTAGTTTAAGTGACTTCTTGAATCTCAATATATATTTTTTGGCTTTCAATAGATTTAAAAACCCTTTTATAATTCATGTCTTACAAGAATGAAAACTTTATAATTCTTCTCTTACTAGAATGAAAATATCAAGCAAAGTAGAAACCTTAATCTTAGACAGTAAAATATAAAGCTATTAATTAGTTAAAGCATACTTACTTTCACTTTGCTAATTTAGTCTCTCAAATCGACTAAACTACTATACCATGTAAGACATCTAATAACTAACTACTAAACCAACCATGTAAGACATCTAATAATTTTATCTTTTCTTTGTCAAATTAGTGATCTTCTATATTTTTGTCTCAAATCCCATCGCCTGCTAATTGACTGCTCAATCGACTCTACTCCAAATAAAAAAAAAATATTATATTTGTGAGTAAATCATCTTAAATTGATTATTTAGTCAACTTAAACCCCGTTTGATAGGGGTGATAGAGATTAAATCGGTTGATTAGGATAGGACAAGAGGAGTGATTAATAATCACTCATCACACCAAGGGATTATTAATCCCTCCCCTTATCAGCCTTAATCCTATCCCTAATCACTCGTACCAAACGAGGTATTATTAATCCTATCCCTAATCAATCATACCAAACGAGATATTAAAACGGTTTAAAAAAATAAT
>JBAMIB010000125.1:3601877-3620126 GCA_037177415.1 Kaempferia rotunda | reverse complement strand
TTTTATTTATTATTTTTTCATTTAATATTTCTATATAATTTTTACTTAATATTTTAATTAATTATGATCTTTAATTTAATTTATTTATAATTTTTAATTAATTAACTTATAAATTTTAATTAAATTAAATTTATAATTTTTATTTAATATTTAATTAACTTATAAATTTTAATTTAATTATAGTCATTGGTATATATTTTTTTTAAAATTTAGGAAATATACCATTGTATTGGATTAAAACCATTCATTTTTTAATTATTTTTAAAATATTACTCATATAATATTATTTTATTAATGATCATTGACATCATTTCCAAGAGAAAAAAGTAGGTTTGAAAAACTAAACCTGCTCTTGAATTAAAAAGCTCAAACCTCACATCCACACTCATTAAAATTTTTTTCTTAAGATTTTAGTTTTATAAACCTTCTAAAAGCTTGTATTAGAGATGCCCTAAGAAGAATCTAAAATCCTACCCTCTTCCCTATGTGTAGGACTCAGGATTTTTTTACGGAAAGACATGCAAATTGTTGACATGCCTCGAACTCTCATTTAATCTCTACTTCGGAAGCACATCAGATGGGTAAAATGTAAATTTCACACATGGCAGCTATACCATTTGGACATTTCCAAAACATCTAGGTGATTTAAGGAAAGACTAAAAACTGGCTACGCTCTTGGTAAATTGTTGATAAATAAAATACCATTTACATAATTTCTACAAATTAAATATAAAAAATAAAAAATAATAGTTTGATTAAATAAAACTAAACTCTAGAATTCAAATTCTTACTTTATTTATATTTCATTTCTTCTCAATTTTCACAATATCTTCTTAAAAATCAATCAATATCGAGAAATCACAAAAAACGATTTGATCATAATTTAAATATAAAAATTCTTATTTTGCACCATTCACCTCTTAAATTTAAATGCGTTATAAATTATTTTTAAATTATCTCATATAACTTTTCAAAATTTAAATTCTAATAAAAAATAAAAGAATTTTAAAATTTCCTTTCCAATTCCAATCCTGAAAAAAAAACTCAATCCGCCGTCTAGAAGAACAACTTTTGTTATTTTTGTTTCAGTCTTTGAGGGTAAACACAAACAGAATGAAGATTCAGTTAATACGCGAGGAAGATAGTCATTTGCGATCAGTGTAAGATCATTAGAGTTGTTAGACGAGTCAATCCGTAGCGGGGCCGATTGGCCCGTGGTGGCTACCATTAGGCAGGGTGAGATGGGCCGATATGACATCTTAGCAAATTAGGAAATCTCAATCTAATCCAATTTAAGACGAGTTGCGAGTTAGTCTGTGCAACTCGTTGGCCTATCAAAAATTTAAAAAAAATTATATCTTCAATGTTTTATTTCGAAAAGATTTCATAATCAAATATATCTAAAAATAAGTATTTTAAATATAAATGAATACAAATAAGTACTCATATTGGATAAAAAGTAATATTTTTATTTTAAAATCATAATTAAAAAAATAATAAATTGACATAAAACTTGATTATATGATTTTCTCAACTCGTGAGGCAATTCAAGTCCGTCGCGGGCTGACCCGCACAGGTCGCGGACCTAGGCAGGTCGACCCACGACGAGCTTGGATTGATAAATTTCCAACCCAACTTACTTAAATTATTTGACGTAGCGGGTCAATCTGATGGACCCAACTCAAATTTACAACTTGACAGATCATCTTAAAAACAAACACGCTAACTATAATTACATGGATCTCTAAGCTTAGCAACATTATCACCAATTCTCCCCTTCCATACAATTTGTCCATCATTCAATCCTCAATACATGAATCTCTCTAACAAGCATTCCTTAAACCCTGGGGAAAATGACAATAATATACAAGGTGGATGAAAAAGAATTCCTAATAACAAAGTCAGAAGGATTCTGATTTCTTGTTCAATATGTATCGGTTTGCTTGATAGTTTACGCAATGCCATCCATAACCTGCAAGCCATCCTCACTCATCTGTTGTACCTCAGAAGGTGATAAAATTCTGATGCATCTAACACAGTTGATGAACTCCCTACAAACACGTATAGATGGATATTTTTAAGTCCAAAGAAATCACATGTATCATTGAATAAAACCTCTTATAGATGATTATTTTATGACAAAACTTAACAACAAACTCAATGCTTTATCAATCAAAAACACCAATAGATATTCTAGGATTGGTATCTTATGTGCATTTTGGGATGCTTGTTCCTAATTTAGGTAGGATTCTCGCATACTCAATGAAATGAAGTAATATTCAGCAACAGCTAATGCTTTGCGCAGTGATATCTTTAGCTAGCTTTCTTTTTAGACACTAGCAAGTATGAAAAATTGGACGAGTTAGCAAGTTCGAAGAGTGCATACTCCCATGGATCATCTCCAACCAAAAGAACATCATTTTCATAATCCACATAAACAAGCTTCCATTCGGAACCCCATGGATCATCCAGTTGCCCCGCTAATCCAAACATGCACGATATGGCCAATCTCAACTCGTGGTAATTGTTGAAACACATCACGTCGATTAACCTTCCAACAGATCCTAGTTTCTGAACCTGTTCAGCAGAGATGAAATAACATGTAAGAACAATAAAAGTACATGGTGAATTTAGTAGTAGTTCTAGAATTAAATTAAGCATTTCACCTTAGTATATGTCCTTAAAGGTTGTTGGCATGTTTGTTTCCTAGAACCTTGATACAAGCTGTAATTGTTCGCTACCATACTGCCAGATGAAGTCCCTGCGGAGCTGTCAGGGATGTCTTGTAGAGAGAATGCTGAATCGGTCATTCTTGACGAAGTAATCTGTGATAGTGGTTCATGATTCGAAGTGAAATTGCAGAGGGGCATCATTGAAGGAATATGAAACTCAGAAGACCACAAGTTACTCAGCCCTTCTATGGTCATATTTGAAACATGACCGATGTCTACAGTTCGGTTGGTAAGATGAGGATTGCTAATTGCATTGCTCTGGTTATTGCGCTCCTCAGACAAGTCCATAATCTTGCACGAATTGGATACACCGTGCATGATATTGCACTCTCTTTGAACCTCTGACAAAAGAATACCTTGGACAACCAGCTCATCGTTGATTGAGCTCAATTGATTGCCTAAATATTCTTGAATATTTGCCGCGAAGTGCTGTGGGTTCTGTGATCCTGAAATACATGGAAGCTGAAATGTCTCAATGGGCTCAAACACAGACACATCTGTAGAGAAAGCTGCACCATTTCCAGTAGAAGAGACATAGGAATCTGACTTAATATTCATATAAGGAAACTCTGGTGTCTTTGACGATCCTACAAAGGATTGAAGGCAAGAATGTTGGATTGTCCAATCGTCATGGTCCAGGACATGATGTGGGTGGTCATGATGCAGGAGTAAGTCATTTAAGTTACTGATGTCTGTCGATTGTCTTGCATCGAACCCAAGTGAAGCCGAAATAGAAGCTTCATTACACTGCCGAACAAATTTTCCATGACCTTGTCCAGTCACCTGTAAATCTTGCTTGACCGACAGATGATCTGCATGATTTCTACGATCAAAAGAGCCTGAACCTGTTGAACTTTCTTCATTTTGATGTTTTGTAAACTCGTCCAAGCATTCAGTGAATATGTTACCAGAAACTGTTTTGACCATGTTTTCTGATTCCTCTTCCAATTCAACAGTTGGTTCTGCAGAAGCTATCTCTTGCGGATGAACAGATTCATGTAATGATTTACTCGCACTCCTTTGTCGGACATTGGGATTCTCACCATCTGGTGGAAGGGCTTCTTCGGTGCCTGATACTATTGAATCAATATCTGTCCTAGTAAAATCTGATTTGACACCGATGGGTACAGAACCATGTTCTTGTTGCATTACATTTTCTGAAACAAACATAGATTGCTGCAGATGGAAATGTTGTTTCGGTTGAATTGCTGTTGTGCAAACTACTTGCTGGGAAGAATTTCTTGTCATCCCTATGGCCGGCACAGTTATGTTTCTGTAAAGTTCATTACCTCTGCCATTTCTTGTTGTCCCTAGCACATAGTTAGGGTTACATGATTGATTGAGAAGGCTAAAAAATTCTTCTGAACCAATGCCGACGATGGAACTCTGTGGGTAAATGTCATTATCAGTCGAATTTGGAATGTCTTTTGGATTTCTTAAATGACTGTTTATTGCAGGACCTACAAAATACAAGGGTAATCAAGATCCTGTTAAAGCAAAGTCAGCAACACAACAATGAAAAAGACCCATTGATTTGACTTTCATGTGACTACGTGAGCATTCATGTATGTGTGTGCTTATATAGGTGCCTGCAAAAACAAATTGTAGATTTGATCTATCATGCGCATGCGCGCATGTATGTTTGGTATCTTTATGAAGTAAAATGATAATCTTGTTCTTTCATTGATCAAGGATTTCATCAAATATGAAAGGATTCAATTTATTCAAATGAACCATTTAAACAACTGATTTGCATAAGTTTTGTTAAAGTTGATTGACTAACCACTCACTCCTTTAAGATATTAAAGGAGTAATGGAGGACATTAGATAATATTTACAGATTTGACTGAACAAGAGTCACTAAATATTTTAGCAGAACCAAAAAATAATGTTTATCGGATCGATTTCCACAAGATCCAAATACTTTTGTTCATTTCTCCGCTACCATTCATTATTTTTTAAGAGACAATAGATACTAACAAGTTGGATTTATCGAGACAATATGAGAAGGCAAAAATAAAAATAAGAGAATGATTCCCCACATGGAAGAAGCTTACCTACATATCCAGGAAGACATTGTCTTTTTAAATTTGAAGTTACACTAGGAAAAGCAAAGAGGCTTTCCGGGGTTTCAATTTCCCATAAACTGACCCGATCAGGTCTTTCTCCATAACCATGTTCATCCCATTCTACCTAACATTTATGCAAGTCATGAATACAATGCAGTGAGGAATCATATCACCATATAGTTATTAAAAACAAGAATTTCGAGAACACAAAAGAATTATAGTTGACTTACTTGCAAATTTCGCCACTTTGAATTAGGCCATCTTACAGGATCATAACCACTGATGCCTACAATTGTGCCCATGTATCTACGAACATGACCAACAAAGGTTATGTGTATGTTTTCTTGTTGTGATGTAGCTGTAGCCACTAAGCATTGAGTAAATAAGATACTAACTGAAAGTTTCAACAACCATACAAAACTATCTGAGATACGTTAGAATATAAAGGTTGATTTTTTGGTTTTGTTATAGAAGAATAAACACCTGCGTTTGCTTGACTCCTCAGTTTCAAACATCATGCCGAATCTCATCCCAATTGATACTTGGGTATATGCAGCTTTATGGAACTTGGTTAAAGGAATTACAAACTCTGAAGGGCAAGCTCTGAACAAATCAAACAAAGATTAATGTCAAAAGTCGAATTTTGAAATAGAAAGATCCACAAAAAGGAATATAATTGTACCTAGGATTGTAGTATACAGTGAATGGGCTCAAACTCGATGCAGCATGAGCTGCAGCAGCAAGGACACCGATATGCATACTGTCTGCGGATAGCACAGATGATGGCGGGGCTATTTGCTTGCGGTTAGCTCGTCTAACACCTAAGAGTAGCTGAGACTTTTCATCCCTGTGGGATCACAAGTTGAATGGGTTCTTAGTCATATTCAAAAGTATAATTTTTCTAATGAACCAACTCTTTTAAACCTTCCTATTGTAATGGATATTCGAAAAGTACTCCCTAGGAACCAATGGTACCATGCTACCACATGACTTACACATGACCAAATTGATCGACTTTATAAACTATTCAGATCAGAGCAATTTGAATTTTACACACATTTAATGTTTCATTATTCTAGTGTGACGACAAAGGCTTCTTAATATAAATTCTTATCAGTTGGAATTATTCTACTTGAAATTTTGATAGTCCTATTTGTTATCTATGCAACTAGAACTATAGAAATGTACTTCTTCTATGCAATTTAACCTGATAAACAACACAGTATCCCCAGCTTTTAGCCTTTTTGCACCCACAAACAAACTCCATCCGGTTGAAAGAAGATGCCTCTTAGGCTGCCCTGGAAAGAAGAGTCGAACAAGAATAAAAATCCCTTATAGATATAAATGCATATTGTACCGAGCAAATTTTCATACCACGGTAAATGTGTCGAAATGTCCAGGAGTTGTCATGCAAGTCTCTAACTATAAGCTCTTGATTTGGAGGTTGCATAGTATGGTCCTGGAAAATGAAAGCAAACTAAATTTAGAGGCGTGAATGATCAAGACAAAAGGAATTCATAAACTCCTCACCAGTTGGGGAAATAGTTTTTCAGCAGCTCTTCGAGGTACAGAGAATCCACCATGTGTGCTAGTATCGCTCGCAGTTAAAATCTTACAAAAGAATTCAGACGGATGCTTACATTTACTAAAACCAACGTCCGGAATGGGGAAAACAACATTTTCCTGAAGTGAGAAAAGAAATCCAAGTATCAGTATTCTAGGAACTCTGTTCGATGATATAACTATATGACCATTTTAAATCTTTCTGTGAGGTCATCTGCTCACGAAAGAGTTGCATGGAGTATTCGAACTACTATTGCAATCTTGTATGCCGCTATTTTCCCATTCTTGTTGTTTTATTCTCTACATAAGTTGCAATGAAAATTTCTACGATATAAACAAGAGGTTCATCACCGGTTGACATAGTTCTTGCAGGGTCATGTTTCAAAGCCTATCAAGATATTAGAAAGAAAACATTTGCATTTTAATTGTATTCCACAAAGTTAAAGCAGATCAGTTGCACAAGAAATTAGCAAAACATTTGTTTAATTTTTTTATACTGTCTAGCGGATAAATGAAATTGATTTTAAAACCAGAAACACATGACATGACAAATTCCAAGAAGAAAATTGAATGCCTTACAGAGTTGACTGGCTGAAGTGTCATCTGAGCATATATCTCATCGGTCTCTTTGTCGGCCTGGAACCAAGAGGCAAAAAACAACAATGCATGTATATATCACTATACAAAAAGATGTAGAACGACAACTCCAAGTACATTATACTCACATGTAATGTAACATTATGAACTTGGCATGTCAACTGAGGTGGGAGATCTGTGTAGGCAGGGATCTGTGAGCTTGTCATTTTCCTAGTCGACGCAGTCACCTAGAAAAGGCCAAAGAACAATCAAGAAACGAACATTTGATTATGAAATAACAACGCAGCAAAATTGTGATCATGTTTCATTGTGGCTATACACTGTAAGTATGGACGTTAGTTAACTCAGATATAGCAAGCATTCTCTATTACAGTAAATCCCCGAAAATGAAAAAACAAAACTTGAACTTCTGTCAATGGATGTAGAAACTATTGAGTATGGGAAAAGAACAGAAAGAAATGAACCTGCTCGCTGTGACCTTGTGGGAAATAATACACGACGTTGCCAGGTTGAGGCAGTGATACAAGTGGTCCAGCACAAGCATGCCAAAGCTCAGAGTTTACCAATGAAGCAAGATTGGTTCCTTCAATTGCAAGAATACAATGAAGTAAAGTATGCTACACATTGTACGAGTATGATATGTAAGCAAGACACTAACTTGGCTTATTGGGAACTTCTCGCAGCAGCTTCATTTCATCAAGCAGTGCTGTTGCATTATTTAGACTAATGGAAGACATCGTCGAGTTGAAATCTTAGAGTAGTAGTTTCCAGTGTGAGAAGTGTGAAGACAGAGAGCAATGCCTCTGTTGCCGCATTCGAAATCCCACTGAAGGGAATGCTTTAATGTCGTAAAATTTGCATCTTTGTGAAGCATGGAACATCAAAATTTCATCTTTAGTCGAAGAACACTAAGGAACAAGGCACACGTCGAGCCAACGAAAAGAGAGGCGAATCGCAGAAGAATCCAACAGCAGAGAAGCCAAAACAGCAAGAGAACAAATTGTCCCAACTCGCATAAATAAGAAGAAACAGATTACGACTACAGTAACAAGCATCGACTTACGAGGAAGAGTGTGACGTGGGCGGCAAATGCGAATGCGAGTTCTACTTGTCGAGCTGACGATGAAGAGGAGAAAGAGGGCCACGAGATGCGTTATAAGAAAAAGGTGGGTTTTTTTTTTTTTGTTGGCAGCCAAATAAGCACGCGAAACTATGGCAGCATTACGATGAGCGGTCGAATTCGGGGCGCTCCTTTTTATCAATTTATTCTCGCTCCGTTTTCTCAATTTATTCTCTATTTTCGCCATAAAGATATCGACCTTTCGATGATGGAAGACGCCATGACTATCTCTACTCCTCCCTCTCTGAATACCCTTTTGTAACCTTTCTCCCATGCCAAACAGTGTGAGCGAATCCAAATCTCCGCATCTCTCTCTCCACGTATAATCCGTCTAATCTAATCCTATTCCAAATTGTTTTTTAGCGAAGCAACTCGTTCTTTTACGGGAGCACAGTGGCTTCGTTTTCTCATGGTATGGTCTGCTGAGTCTCGTGGCAGCTTTAGGCGCAGCAGCAGGCGACGAGTCGAGAACTGCATGAAAGCAGTGGCCTGCTCCAGAGTCGATGCAGCAACGCAGCAGCAAGACCAAAACAAGGCACTGTTCTTGCTATCGTACTTAAATGTCTAAAAATATGCAAAGAAATCACTGAAACGCTGCCTCAGCGTCTTCAGCTACACAACAGGCGTGTTGTGTATGCATGGCGACATCTTGAATCACCAAAATGATGCAAGTTCATCATTCCCTGTGTCGATGGAGCCCTTACTTGAATCTGGTCTCAGGCCCTCTAGTCGGAGTAGCACTTTTCCCATGCAAAGCCGGCAATTCATTGGCACAGAAAAAGCTCAGCTTTGACCGTGCTATTGGTTAGTTCATCTATCTATCACGGAAATTAAGCGGAATAAGGAGCAAATTTGCATCAACTTCAAGGAGGAGAACGGCGTGGATCGTCATCTGCGTAAACGTATGCCTGGTGCGTGCATGAAGCATCAATCCGGCGACGTATGCAACAGGGACGTGGACTGTATCTGCTTGCAAGCATGCATCGGCATTGGATGCGGTGAGCAGAGGCATCAATGGCGTCGGGCCCACCATCGGGAGGAATGAGCGATTCCAAAGCAGCGAATACTGCGACATTGCCGGCTCAACACGAGACAAGGTCGCCTTTGTGACGTCAGGCGCGAGCACCGACGAGGTAAAAGGGAAGGGGGAAGAAGACAGCGCTGCCGCTGCTCCCCCTGTTTCGCTCATCGTGGCACGTCACCGATCAAAAAGGCAAGACAATCGTTTAGAATTGAACATTTCCATTTTAATCCCTATAGTTCAAAAATACTAGTTTACTGTAAAATATGAAGTAGAAATTTTTTTAAACTGCCCCATATTTAACCTCTTTTTACTAATAGTTCTAAAATTTTATTAAATAAAAAAATAATTTTAATAATTTTGGTGAAACAAAATTAGGATACCTCTTTTTTTAAAATCTTCAAGAACATTCTATTTTTGAAAAGCTATTAAAAAAATGTAATTAAATTTTTCATTTTGAAAATAACTTTATATTTATTTATAGGGTTGTCTCAATCATTATCTAGAATATTTCTTAAAATATTATTAAACATAAATAATATTTTATTAATTTTATTTTTTTTAAAAAAAAATATTGAAACTGTATTAATCTTGAGACATTATTTAAGTTTTATTGCCACTAGTATTTTATAAGTTATTAATGTATTGAAAAAATAAATAAAATTTAATATCTGTTTTTTAATTTTGAGTTATTATTTTTAAAAAAAATAATTCTAAAAATTAGTCTAAATCATCTATCAGATAATATATATGTCATGTTTGTTTTAAAAAATAAGGTTTAGACATTTTTCATTTAAAAAATCATCATTAAACAATTTAACCTTTCTACTTATGAAACAAAATTAAAATTATTTTCTATATCTTAAATTATTCATAAAAAATCAAAAATATTTTCTATATCTTAAATTATTCAAACATATTTAAGTGATCAAAAATATAATTGAAATAATTAATCTTAAAAAATTCTTATGTAAATCTTTATTAGTTTAATTCTCATCAAATTATTTGTAGGATCAAAGAAAGTACAAGGAGTAAATAGTACGAATGACTTTTTTTATTTTTTTTTTCATAAAATACAAGAGAACACAGTGAAAAATAAAGTCAAGAAAAGAAATTGCTAACATTTTTTGTTTTACCTAGTTCATAGCCTAACGATTGCTAGTTCAATCCCCGCACTCGCTGAGTGTTTTCTTTAGGTCATTCACTAATAACATGAATATTACAAGAGAATATAGAATTTAAATTGCAAGTAATAAAAACAGATATACCAACAACTTTAGAGTAGATGAATGATTGTTGTCGTCAGAGCAGTATTTCAGTATCATATAGTTGTTTTCGAAGCAGCACGCAAGCGCAGAAGTCGTAGAGAATATTGTGTTAAAGGTGCTAGTCGAACCCTCTTTTATAGGCTTGTGAGCTTGTCCATGCATCCCCATCAAGCTGACGTTGTATGACCTTGGCGAAACTCTATCTGCCAAAGTTTGTCCTGATCTAGGTGGCTAGACTAATCCCAACCACCTGGACTCTGATGTGTGTCGGCCAATCAGAGCACCCAACTTAGTTACACGCGTGGCTGGGTTTGAGCCTATACGAGCATCTAGACTGACTTAGGGTGCCCTGGCTTTCTAGCGCTTGGACTCTTTTGTGGCATTTGAAAGTCTTTTTTTCGGCTAATTTCCAGCTTTGATTTTCTGCACTATAAAGTTAGAACCATGGACATAATATATTAATTATAATGATTATGACAGTCTCAAGACTGTTCAATTCTGACATTAGATTTCGTTGAAATCCTAGGTCAAACCGACGCTTATTGTTTCCTCAACAAGAGACGCTTTCTCACCTACTCCTCTCAAAAGAGTTTACCTTTTTACCAAACATCTAGTACATGTTTGGGCTTTTGTTCAACATCCGATCTTGTTCTATATGACTTCCCGCTAGACGTCTGATCCCTAGGACTACTACTTAATGTCCTCGGTCTATCAAGTTTCCTACCAGTCACCTTGATCAGGGACTTTATTGTCTAATCCACTCAACTAGGACTTGTTACCCAATTCACTTGACTATGACTTCTTGCCAATCTACTTGACCACAATTTCTTTGCCTAGCCTCAACTAGGGCTTTCCTGCACAGTCAGATAATCTTATTAGATCACAAATAAGCATAACTTTGAACTTTTTGCTAATATCAAAATCCAAATTCAATTATCTTGTGCTTTCTATACCAACATAGAGTAACTACTAGACTTGTTAAAATTAATCTATTCAACTTGGTTAAAAATACTATACATAAACTTCTTTTATATTTAATTTTTTTTTAATTATTTAAATTTGATTAAAATCGTTTTAACATAGTTAAAATTATTGTATCATTTATCTAATAGTTGCTTGGACAACTTTAAGATGATTTTGACCCCTTGAAGTGATTTTAATCAAACTTAAGTAATTTTAATCAAACTGATAAAGACCTTTTTTAATAAAAATATGAAAGGGTATTTTAGATATCAAAATTATTTATATTGATAATATTTGAAAGAGGAGTATTCTTTTTGATGATATGAATAATTAGGGGTGTTCTTTGCTTTGACATTAAAAGTTAATCTTATTATATAATTATATTCAAAAATATTAATATTTTTATTGTTTCTCGAGAAATATTTTAATTACATTGGAACGTATTGTATTCCTTATTTTTTTTTTATTATGAGGCTAGAGATAAGTCATCATAAAATATTTAAAGTCACCAGAGTCACCAATGAAAATGATGACCTAGGACCTCAAAATAAATTTTGAGAGATCTTTCTCTCTCCCTCATTTGAAAAATAAAATTTACAAGTTAAAATTAAAATTAAATTAATTGGATAAGTTATAATTGAATTGAATTAATTGATTTGACTTAGTTTTGATAAGTTAGGATTGACCCAAATTAGATAATTTTATATTTGATTTGGTTCATATGGTTTAGAGTTTTTGAAGCTAAGTTAGATGATTTAAGTTTATTCAATTATATTCTTGGTTCATATATGATTTAAGGTTTTCGAGATGTTTATATAATTGAGGAGGTTAGGTTAGGTTCATGCCTTCAACTTTGGCATTTGTCTCTACTTCTTTTATACGATGAAAGGGAGAAGATCGAGGATTAGGGTGGGGTTAAGGTAAAATTGGTTGTATTTTGCATAATTGCATTGTGGGTAATAGTAGTTTTCCGGCTTTGTACCTACGCCAACTTGACTAACAACTTTGCATATAATGGTACATCGATCCGTACACTGAATAGTCTGTTGGATATCCCAAAGACAGATATGGAATAGTTTAAGATTTGTACTTATCGAGATATCTCAACCAGATTTCATATGTCGGATCAAGATCGACTTTTTTTTAGGCCCAGCTAGTCTCGCAGAGCAAGTGGGCACTGATCGAATGATAGTAATTTTACTATTGCGCCCTTCACTACATTCCATTATGTTGACTGTGAATAAAATTTACGTGATCGCTCTTTGTTCTTTCGGTCGCTGCAATCATCAGTCATGTGCATGCATGTACGAAATCATGAACGTGCGTATTCCCATCCCCACTCACCTGTGGGGATGATCCAGGTTTAGGTCAGTGGAGTCCGAACTCCGAAGCGATGACTCTGCTTCTTCTCGATGCATGTGGAATTGGAATCGTCATTTCTTCAAGTTCACGGTCACACTCGCCTCTAACACAATCACCAGAGCTGAAGAGGTGGTCGCTGTCTCCACCTTCAATGGCCGACGTAGAATCCCATCGTAGCCTAGAGGACACAATCCTCTCATGGTCCATGGAGGATGTGCTCAACCCTGATTTCTTAAAGAACAAGGTAAACAGTCTCTCTCTCTACTCGCCCCTTCATGTTGATGATCGAACAGTCTCCTTGATGTCTAAGTTTCAATCCTCCTTCATGTTTAGGTGGAGACTATTCCCATGACCTTTGACACTGTCGAGAACTACTTGAGCTCGTTTACTTATCCATTATTGGAAGAACTACGCACAGAAATGTGCTCTAACCTGCAAGCCCTATCCCGTGCTCCTTTTGCCAAAACACTGAAACTTAAATGCTTAAATCGCAAAAAATACACATTTCTCATGTGTAGGAGTAGCAGTTTTTATACGCCACATAGAGGTGATATTGTTGCCTTATCAAAAGGTTGCCTTCTTGAGGTAGTCAAGGGTAAAAAATTTGAAGTTAGAGCATCCGAAGACATCGATGTCTCGAAAGATTGCAAAGAAACAAGTAGCTATTTTGTGTTTTTTCTATTGAACACGATAGCATATTCTCGAATATGGAATTCGAAGCTTGCAAAGGATAGAAAATATTTTGGTCTTATTCACAAGGTGTTGGATTTTGTCCCAGAGGTATGCTAATAGTAGATTTGTCTTTGAAAATATTCATATTCTTTTTGTATGCATTTAATTTGTTGCGACTGTTTTGGGGACAGGATGACATGGGTAATGTTTCATCTGCATCCGATTCCGTTGTTGGTAGCATCCAAAACATCGACATCGGATTGAGTTTAGCCAAATTGTCACTGAATGAGTCTCAAACCAATGCGATACTGAGTTGCATATCGGCGAGAGAATGCCATAATAAACAATCCATTAGCCTTGTTTGGGGACCCCCTGGTACCGGAAAGACCAAAACGATCAGTGGTTTAGTGTGGCTATTAGATCAATTGAGATGTAGAACACTTATTTGTGCACCTACCAACAATGCTGTAAAAGGAGTTGTGTCGAGCTTGCTGAAGCTACTGAAAGAATCCTCTGGGATCGGTCCATGCCGCTTAGGAGATGTGGTTTTGTTTGGCGACGAAGGAAGGCTGAACGTTGATCATGACCTGCGAGATGTGTTTCTTAAGTACCGAGCAGATAGGCTACAACAGTGCTTTGGATTACAAACTGGATGGAAGTATTGTCTTGGATCATTACTAAATTTCTTTGAACATGATGCAATTTTGTACAAAAAATTTTTGGAAGAAAGGAAAATTAAGGATGAGAAGGCCGAGGATTTAAATGATAAAAAGGTTAGCAAAGGGGTTCTATCATTTGTTAGGAGAAAATTTGCATCTCTTTTAAAGAAATACAGAGGGTGTTTCAATAGCTTGTGTGTTCATATGCCAACTACTGTTTTGTCGAATGTTTGCTGTCAACACATAAAGGACCTTCTTTGCTCACTCAAACGCTTTAACACTTTTCTCTCAAAGAAAAATGCAGGAGATAACCTTGAGTATGTATTTGGATTCACTTGCAAAGAACAAGAGTTGTTTTTGTCTGAATTTGGTAGCAACACCAATACCTTTAGCATGCTACTTAAGTCGAAAGAAGTTTGTGTTAACAATATAAAATTACTCGAGCAATCATTATTATGGCTACCTTCATTCTCTAACAAACTTGCCATCGTGGATTTCTGCTTGGAATCGACCAACCTCGTTTTCTGCACAGCATCAATGTCTGCCAAGATATTGAATTTAAAGAAACCATTTGAGATTGTGGTTATTGATGAAGCTGCTCAGATAAAAGAATGTGAATCTTTAGTACCCTTGCAGATCTCTTCTATAAATCATGCTGTCCTTGTTGGTGATGAATGCCAATTGCCTGCTCTTGTCAAAAGCAAGGTACAAACTACAAAGTAACTCGTCTTTGTAATCTTAATAATATTCACTTTCTATGAAAATGTACTAACTTATGGCTATACATTAACTTGTATATCAGGTCTCAGAAAATGCAATGTTTGGTAGGAGTCTATTTGAAAGGTTGAGTAAATTAGGATTCAAGAAACACCTTCTGAATGTGCAGTATCGCATGCATCCATCTATCAGCTTGTTTCCTCTTGAAAGATTCTATAACTCCAAAGTAATCAATGGACCAAATGTCATTAAGGAGGACTACACAAGAAGATTTCTTCCTGGGGAGATGTTTGGATCCTACTCTTTCATAAATATTGTACATGGAACCGAGAGTTTTGACAGCCTTAGTCACAGTATGAAAAACGACATGGAAGTTGTTGTTATCTTGCAAATTCTTAGAAGCCTTCATACAGGTATGTGTTGTGGGTTCATATTACTGACTATCAATTAGCTATCTTTATACTTCATAATGTTTACAGTAGCTTAATAAATCTTGAAACACGACAAACTGCTAACTTTGCTTTTAGCTTGAAATTATTATTACTTTTTACATTCATTTTCTCCCTAGTTTTCGGTTGATTCGTCTTCCCTTTTATTATTCATTGAGATTAGTTCATATTTATCTGTATAAGGCACTTTAATGCCTCATCAAGCACCTGACTCCTCTTGCAACCTTAGAAGGACTTGCAGTTGGCGATTTGATTATTTATTGACTAGATAATTGATACTAGCTAATTTATTGCAATATTGCATATGATACACATGGTTTCTTCGCTGGGGATCACACCTGTTACATAATACAGCTATCGTATGTAGCACTACATTCTATAATACAACTTAAAGTGTTGTATGGTGGAACTCTTTACCATATAATTGCTATCTAATCTTTTTATAACTAATGTATGTTAACTTCAATTATCTCAGTGAGTGATGCTATGATATGATCACTTACAATTAATCTCTACTTGTGGCCTTGTTCAGATATTAATTATTTTCACTATGCCTATGTGACAATGCGTTTTTGCTACCTTTGAACTTTTGTAGCAACCATGAAAAGTAAGAATAGAATTAGTATCGGCGTTATCTGTCCTTACTCTGCACAAGTGGTTGCCATTCAGAAACAGTTAAGAAACATGCATCTATCAAACTTTTACATGTCTCTTAAAGTTAGCACAGTCGATGGGTTTCAAGGTGCATGGTGAAGAAGACGTTATCATACTTAGCACAGTGAGATCCAATGTTGATGGTTCAATTGGGTTTGTTTCTGATCCTAATCGCACAAATGTTGCACTGACCAGAGCAAGGTGTGTTCCTATGGTTCTTTTTTTTTTAATAATTTTTTTTCCAATATGAATTTTTTTAGGACTTTTGACTTTCAGATATTGCCTTTGGATATTGGGTAATGGACTTACATTAAGTAGTAGTCATTCAATATGGGCAAAAATAGTACATGATGCAAAAGTTCGTTGCTGTTTTTTTAATGCTACTGAGGACGAGAACATTGCTAAAGCAATCAATAGATCATGGCGTTCCTCGAGCTCTACAGATTATCTCAACTTTGGAGCAAGTTTGGAAGGCTCGGTGAGTAACAGTCTAACATATGGCGAACTTTAGGACAACAAGGTTAAAAACTCAAGGCATGAAAGCTATGAGAGATTATTAGTGATGTGTAATTTTGGGGTTTTTTTTCATCTTTTGGGCAACATTATTTGAGATGATGCGTGTAATTAACTAGGTATGGATAGACTACTTGTGAGTTGCTTGACACTTTTCGATCATGGGACAGCATGTCTCAGATCATAGTCAGATGCTTAGTCGATTTTGAGACTTTTATGTAGGCTTACATTGAGGTAAGTGAAGGAGAGAAAATTGAATAGATATAGTTTTTTGAAAATTTCAATTTACCTAGTAATTGACTTGCGGTGCGATGTTTGATCTCTCCGGATCTAATGGTTAAACAATTTAAATTTTTAATTTAATATTATTCTTTTTAATTTAAATTTAACACAATTTATATATGTATATTATATTTTAAATAAAAATATTTATAATAAAAATATTTATAATAAAAATATTTATTTTGTAATTTAAAAACTTTAATTTTGGGATCTTATTGGGGTTGTCTTTGTAAAAACGAATAGGATAAACGTAATTCTATCTTATATTTACCCTACAACAGATGGTGAGAGTGGAGTCAAAGGCACATGGTCATTCTAATTAGTCTAGTCCTACTATATCATTTGGATCACTCCTCTTCTTAACCAATACCTATTACTTGCAATAAAATAAGACTTACACACTAATAAGAATTGTTAGTATCACAAATAACAATGGCTAAAACGAGGTACATAAGTTTAGGTCCATGTTTTTTTGTTATCAATCTAATATGTGTATCTCATTATAATTTTCTAAATTAAAGGGTCTCCTTAAATTGAGTTAAAGGGTTGTGTTGGTGCAATTTATACTAATAATCAAACTCAGGTTTTGACAATGACAAATGGATTAAAGTTAAACTTTGTGTGGTTTAACCTTTTCAACAAAGTATGTAGGTTTGAATAACTTGTCTGAAGTCCAGATTGGAATGTTCGATTCCCGACTGGCTGAAGTCCCGATGTGCGATTCTGGCAGGAGATCGGGATATTCGATTCCAGATATGTTGAAATCCAGATGTGTGATTCCGGCAGGAGGTCGAGATGTTCTATTCTCGATGGATTGAAGTTCGGATGCATGATTCTGGCAGGACGTCAGGATGCTCGATTCCTAATGGGTTGAAGTCTGAATGTACGTTTCTGGTAGGAAATCGGGATGTTCGATTCTCGAATGGGCGAAGTTCGGATGTGAGATTCCGGTAAGAAGATTTGGCAGTTAAGTGACGTAAGTCACTAGAGGAAAGTGACTCAGTGAGGATATGTTCCCGTTGAAGGGAATAGTAAGCGTCAGTCCAGCTTAGGTCTATTTTGGAAACTTAAGTTGATACCTTGACTATATCCCTCTTAGAGAGATATGATCTAATTAATATTACTTATTTTTGCTCATTGTTATTGTGCGAAACTTGTTTTGCAGGATAGATATTTTTCTATGACATTAACTTTGTTTTGCAGGATAGATATTTTTCTATGACATTAACTTTGTTTTGCAAGAGTAAAAATAGTGTTTTACCTCGAGTGTACAGTGTCCGAGGCATCTCAGGGGCTGTTAGAGGTGCCTCGAAGCACAAGGCAATCTTCGCTGCACAGGGGTCGAAGGCGCCCTCACGGAGCTGAGGGCACCTTCCAAGCATTGAAGGCGCCTTCAAGAGGATAAACTCAGTGGATGATGGGAGTTATTATTGGGTCCAAAAGAATTAAGATATCTCCACAATGATATGATATTATCCACTTTGGGCTTAAGCCCTCATGGTTTTACTCTTGGGTTCTATCCAAAAGTCCTCATACCAATAGAGATATCATCCTCTTTTAAACCCATGATCATTTCTATGTGTTTCCAATGTGAGACTTTGTTTGTAA
>JBAMIB010000125.1:3567372-3586455 GCA_037177415.1 Kaempferia rotunda | reverse complement strand
TCGGGTGTGGTCCACCTCAAGGACTCGGGGAGTAGGAGTAAGTGATCTCCGAACCTCGTGAACAAATCGAGGTGTCAGTGTGGTTTGCTCTCTTTCTCTTGCTTGTGTTCTCGTTTCTTGTTTCTTGTTTTGCTTGTATTCCGCTGCGACTAATCTGTAGGAACAAGAACCGTACGACGCGCATACGATAGACGATCTCGCACCAACAGTAGTTACATTTTTGTAGTTGTTATGACAGTTATAGTATTTATAGTTTGTTACCACAGCATAAATGTAGTTAAACAAGACTCACAACCACAACGTCAATATTGTTGAACAAGATAAGTTTGTATTATATTAGCTATAAAATTATAAATGTTATGAAACATATCGAATCTATCTGATTGGTTCAAGATTTCATGTATATTTAGGAAACAATAATGTTAGTAGTAAAATATGAAATCATTATTTTGGCAGTCTCTCTAGGACGATCTCCACTGTGTAGAAAGGAGATAAATTACGAAGAACTTCGCTCAGCAACAACAGCACATGCGAAAAGGGATTGAGGCAACAAGTGAGACATTTTAGAGCTATTAGGAGTCGGTCCTAACTCTACTGCAATATCCTTATATGAACTAACTACGTCCGTAGTAAAAAAATAATAATATTAAATATTATATGAAAGGGTATCTGTATATTGTAATAAAATATGATTATGATCACTGAAGTACTCTCCACATTTCATCGTTAGATTATATAAAAGTAGGTAAATTATATAATTAATTTATAATCGAGTGGCAAATTAATCCGGAGAGGAAAGGTAATTTTTCCTTGACTCTTAAAAATTTTTCCGCTAAATCTGTTACCCAAGTGCATGGCATTTGATAAAGAGGCGTGGAATGTCTTATCACTCAAAAATAAAAAAGCCACCCAGTTTATTGCTATATAAAAAACGATCTTTTTCATTGCGCATCTTTTTATATATATTGAATTGTTGCATGCGACTGAAAGACATTGGCTTTTCTGTTGACTCAATCCGTTTTACAGAAAGTCATCCTCATCGGAATTGACTCCCCGTGGAGAGAGGACATTGCCCTTGTGCCTTGTCCTCTTCCCTTTTCTTATTCAATTCTTTTCACCACACGAGGCCAAGCTACTACTCTGCCGGCCGCTCATCCTCATCCTCATCTTCATCTTCATCACTCCGTTTATTGCTGGATCGAACAGCTGCGCGCGATCAATTGCGTAAGCAGCTTTGGAGATGCCTTCGCCGGCGTTTCTTTGCGCCTGCTTGGTCATCCTTTCTCTCGCCGGATCCGCTCGGGGAGACTACATTCAGTACAACACCAGCGGTGGGACTGTGACGGGGAAGATCAACGTGCACCTTGTGCCGCATTCTCATGATGACGTCGGTTGGCTCAAGACTGTCGATCAGTACTTCGTTGGCTCGAACAATAGCATCCAAGTACTGTAAACAAAAACCTTTTTTTTTTTTTTAAATATTCCCAGTGATTATGCGCTGATTTTTCTTTTTTTGCCCCCATTTTTAAAGGGTGCTTGTATTATAAATGTGCTGGACTCGGTGGTCGGTTCTTTGCTCAAGGATCCGAATAGGAAATTCATCTTTGCTGAGCAGGTTTGCTTTACATTCAACGTCTGATGCTAATTGACATGAAGTGTGTCGCATGATAATTATGGTCTCTTGCTCTGCATTAGGAAAATGCTTTCTTAAGCATTCATTAATTAGGTGATAGAATTGTAGGAGTCAGGTTGCTGAGATTGCTTATGGCATTTGGTCAATTCAAGTTGTCTTTGTTGGTTTCAAGTGTTTTATATTTGTTCGAAAACTAAATGATGTATTTTTTAATTAATTCTAACATCAACTGTAAGGTTGAGGCTTATCTATCATTAGTTGTGGGGATCAAAACTGTTGTGAAATCACTTGTCTGCCGAACCCCAATAAGATAGATGACTTAATTCACGCTCTCAAATCATCCTCCATAGTGTATGTAGAAATCAAAATCACATCATTCTAAAGTCACATGATGTTGATCTCAGTCTCTAGTGGCACAAGTATCCACAAAATTCTTTTATGTGCAATCGATTGAGAACAAGCTGTAATAATAACATAACAAATACAAGCAAAGTAAAAAAGGAATATAATAGCTGATACATTGTGGTTTTGATAGAAGCCTATCCATATCTACAAAGAGAATCCATATTTAAATGATTTGAGATTAAAGATTTGGAAATACCTAGGTAGGTCTAGCACATTTTTTGAGTTTTATCATGAGCCTATATATAACCATGTAATGATTATCTCATGAATGATCAGTAATACTGTAACCCCATAGTTACCTACTTTTTTTATGACTCATATAGTTTAGAATATTATATTTTACTTCATACTTTCAAAAACGAAATTAAAACTTGGCACAATTTCTCTCTTGTGTGCAAATAAGTTTCTCCATTGCATGTGTTACACACGTCAATAAGTTGATGATATATTCGACAAATTAGTTTAAATGGTCTGATTAATTAGGTAGAATGAGGTTAAAATTTTGTTTTATAGCAATTTTTTTAACATCTTGTATTATCACCATAAGACAAAGAAGTGAGGTGTTCACAACTCTATGACAAAGAAATGAAGCATACAAAATCAGCTGAGGTTGTATTCGCCAATTCTTGGAGACCCAGCATGACCCTTGTTCAGCAATAGAATTGGATTCCCCATTCAGATTCTTTTGTTCTAGTGAGACTGATTGAATTGGAAGCGAACTATAGTTTCGCCTTTAACCATCAAATAGGATATTGTCAATAGTACCTTGGATTTATCTAATACTATTTTTTTTTAAAAATTTCTTTGAATGTTTCAAATTTTTGGGCTGGTTATAATTCTCATTGCCTTTTGCATTTTGCAGGCCTTTTTCCAAAGATGGTGGAGAGGGCAAAGCGATAAAACTCAAGAAATAGTGAGAAAAATTGTTGATTCTGGACAGTTAGAGTTTATGTATGTACTTGAGCTCATCTGTTATTTGGATTATAGCTATTATACTCAGCATCCTTATTATTTAAAATCATGTTTTAGAAATGGTGGCTGGTGTATGCATGATGAAGCCACTGTGCATTACATTGATATGATTGATCAAACAACTCTTGGCCATCAGATGATCAAGAAACAATTTAACAAGGTTCCTCGTGCTGGATGGCAAATAGATCCTTTTGGTCATTCTGCTGTACAGGCTTACTTGCTAGGAGCAGAGGTGGTGTACAACCCTCTCCCTCTCTCACAGACATACAAACACACAAATACACTCATGAATATGCTTGCTTCACACACAAAAATCAATATGGAAACTTGTTAAGTTGTTCCACATGGAAAATGGAAAATTAGTATGATTTTTTGTTAGCACAAGATTATCCTTAGCTATTTTAGATGGAAAGTGGAACGTTGGCATTTGTTAACCACTTATCCCAAGGCTATTCTCATGGTGCTTGTCATGCACCTATGCTGTCTAGAGATCTATCTCCTAGTGATATTAAATGTAGGAAATTCCTTGTACAAATTCTGATCTTATAGTTTATCAAATGCTAAGTTCTGTATGCCAACTTCATTATGAAGGTGTTCTTCATCTCATTTGGTATATTTATTTTCTACATGTTTTATGTATCAGGAATTGAGAGTTTTACATCAGTATATCAAATCTTGGAATTGTTTGTTGAATGTACTTTTTTTATTTTTTATTTTTTATTTTCAATGTTTTTTTTCCTTTTGAACATATAAAATCATTGCATTCATTAATATTTAGTCGAGGCTTGATTAGTTAATCTTTCATTTACCGGTCTGTGGAACTTCAAAGAAGATTTTGAATTAGGTAGTCATGGGTAAAAGCCAAGGAAAAAAATATCTAGGATTTAGTTGATGCGCATAAGTCATGTTGAGCCACACGTTAAATTATTGTTAGGAAGCTACACTCCTAAGCTACCACGTGGAATGGATGAAAAGTTGACTATTTCTATGCGCTAGTGGGTCAAAATCCAACCAAAATGGTGCAATCCAACAAGTCTAGGTGAACCAGTGTGTTTATTGTTGAATAGTCCAATCCAAAGGCATAGATTAAACCAAGAAGTGTGCAACCCAATTAAGGGTGTAGATTGGTCTAGATAAGGCCAGAGTGGGCTGATTCACTTAAATTCAATTAAAAACACCCAGTAAGCTACAAGTCCTCTCTCTCTCTTGTGATAACCTTCTCTCTCCCTGTAGATGAAGCTCCTATCTTCCTCCCTGTAGATGAAGCTCCCACCACTTGATTTACAAATTTTAATGGTGTCCTTTTTGCTTGCTCGGGCTCCTTTTCTCCACAAAGCTAGATTGCCTTCCAAACTCACGAGATCTGACAACTTAATAAGTAACATAGGTTAGGGGTTGGCTGACCCTACCAGCGCAGCCATTTCGACACTCAAGTCAGTCACTGGTACGAGAGATCTTCGTTTTGCAGAGACACAAAACTAGAAGATGAAGAAGAAGAAGAAGAAGAAGAGGAAGAAAGCCATACCTCTGACCTACCTTCTCTGGTGTTTATATGGTTTTCAGAAGAGCATCTCCACATTAGATGTCATGCACTACTCCATTCTCCTTGTAAAAGTGGGTGAGGGGACTAGATCCGATAATCGTTAGCTGCCTCTCCATTCATCAAGCACCACATATTCATAGGAAGGCAATCCAGGGTCTAGATCCGACATCCACTACTAGCTTCTCCATTCTGAAGACGCCACGTATTCATAGGAAGACAATCAGGTAGGCTGGTCTGAATATTGAGTCTGGGTGCTAGGGGAATCAATATTTGAGCACTAAATACGAGTGCTCGATGGAAGTTATTATTTGAGTACTGAGTCTAGGTACTCGGTTGAAGCTGGTATCTAAGCACTAATGTTGGATGCTCGATGGAAGCTGATATCTGAGCAATAAGGCTGGATGCTCGGTGGAAGCTGGTATCTTAGCACTGAGTCCAAGTTCTCAGTGGAAATTGGTATCTGAGCACTAAGGTCGGTACTCGATAGAAGCCAATATTCGTGCACTAAGGTAGGATGCTCGGTGGAAACCATTATTTGAGCACTGAGGTTGGATGCTCGGCAGAAGCTGGTATCTGATATCGGGTGCTTAGTGGTATTTTAGCACTGAGGTAGGTTGCTTGTTGGAAACTAGTATCTGAGCACCGACTGCAGGTGTTCGGTGGAAGCTAGTATCCGAGCACTAAGGTGAGGTGCTTGGGAAATAGCCTGGGTATCATCAAATTCCATTCGGAAGATTTTGGTGACCTTGTTTTATAAACGAATGGGCCACAAACTCGGTGGAATGCTCGGTGGAAGCTGGTTTATGAGCATTGAGTCTAGGTGCGTGATGTCTGAGCACTAAGGCAGGATGCTCAGTGATATTTGAGCACTTAGGTAGACTGCTTGTTGGAAACTATATCTGAGCACTTAGGTAGACTGCTTGTTGGAAACTATATCTGAGCACTGAGTGCAGGTGTTTGGTGGAAGTTAGTATCCGAGCACCAAGGTGAGGTGCTCGAGAAATAGCCCGGGTACTATCAAATTCCATTTGGAAGATTTTGGTGATCTTGTTTTATAATTGAATGGGCCACAGACTCGGTGGAAGTTGGTATCTGAGCATTGAGTACAAGTGCCCGATATCTGAGCACTAAGGCAGGATGCTCAGTGGTATTTGAGCACTGAGGTTGGCTGCTTGTTGGAAACTGGTATTTGAGCACTAAGTGCAGGTGTTCGCTGGAAGCTAGTATCCGAGCACCAAAGTGAGGTGCTCGGGAAATAGCCCGGGTACTATCAAATTCCATTGGGAAGATTTTTGATGATCTTGTTTTATAATCGAATGGACCACAAACTCTCCCTCGACAATGCGAGTTGTAGTAGACTAGACAATCTCATTGTGTTCTAGAGGAATTTACCAAACCTAGTTACATACCATTGTTGGCGCCAACTTAAGCCAATTGAAAGTAATTATAGATTTCTACAAATCGACAAGCCATCATTCCAATCCACAGACAACCACATTTTAAACAAATTCCCACGGGTTTGCTTTGAGACTAGTAAAGGTATTTTGAACATTTAAGATTTAATGTTTGATGGTATCTTTAATGTTATAGATTTAATGTATTTTAAACTTTCATTTTGCACAAACCCTGAGGCAAATAACAAAAATACAAGTTTAACAACGTCATAGCCTTCATCAAGCAAGCACAACTATAATGAAAAATCATGATTGCATAGTCCTTGTAAGTTGTAAAGATGCAAGAAATTAGATCATGAAATCTACAATGTTCACATAAAATAATGTTTCAAATGATCAAACTATAATGCTTCAATAGCTCAAAAGATTCATTATTTATGATTGCTAGAGCAGCAGTGATCCCTTGATTAACACTGTTCCTGGCTGGAATGGTCAAAACCAGCCGTGCTTAACAATGGTTTGGAGTTCATATGAATGGTCTGGAATCTGGGAGCTCTGCCACAGGGTCTCTCTTTATCTATTTATCTCTGAAAATTTTTCCTTTTTAGTTGCTTGAAAACTATGTACTTTTCAATTCTTTTATTATTTTTCTATTCCAGTCATGGTAAGTTTGGTGCATAAGCGATTTCTTTATTCATTCAGCGGATTGGTGGATAGGGCATTTCATTTTCGTTTTTCAATATGGACTTTCAAGAAGCTGATAATAATGATGATGACTATTAACCCAAGAAATGACGTTTGTTTTATTATATTCTTACACTATATTTTGGAGACCAGTCCTAAAATTTACATGTTAGAATTAAGAAGCTATATATTATCTATTATTACTTGAGATATGCAACTTTCATAGAAAAACTACACCATCTTTGCATTATTTATTTTGCAGCTTGGTTTTGATTCTGTACATTTCGCAAGGATTGATTACCAAGACAGGCAAAAGCGTAAGTTGGACAAATCTCTTGAAGTTATATGGCGAGGATCAAGAACATTTGGTTCTTCTTCACAGGTTAATCTTCTTCCCTTCTGGTTTAAAGTTTAAAGGTTTGTTTCTTTTACTATATTGTGACATAGTGTTGCCCCAGATTTTTGCAAATGCCTTTCCTGTCCACTATAGTGCTCCAAGTGGGTTTAGCTTTGATATAACTGATGATGACAGCTACCCTATACCAGTGCAGGTAAGAATTTTCAGTCCAGAAATTCGATAAATTAAAAGTTAATAACAATCTCTTAGTATCTAGACAAAACATTGCAGGATGATCCTCTATTGTTTGATTACAATGTTGAAGAACGTGTAAATGACTTCATTGCTGCTGCTATGACTCAAGTATGCTAGGATGCTACTTCACTTCTCCATTACAAAATATTTGTTTTAGATCCCCTCCCTGTTTCTTCTAGACAAGGAAGCTATTGTCCACAGTGTTTGTAGCTACAACATTATATTTTGTGTTTTTCTGAGTTCAATATCATTAAAAGTTATCGGACCTGATTTCAATCAATACTTTAGGCTAACGTGACAAGGACAAATCATATCATGTGGACTATGGGTGATGACTTTAAGTATCAATACGCAGAAGCTTATTTTAAGCAAATGGACAAGCTGATCCATTATGTCAACAAGGTAAAATCACTTGTAATTTAATAAGCGCTTTTTGGCATGAACTTGCAAATTTGCACTATAGTTGCTGCTTCTTTATTTGACCAAGCACAGTTCCCGACGTACAAGTTTTTTTCTCATTGTTTTATTAGAAATTAATGCTAAATTGACTTGATAATGGTCAGCCTAATTTATTTCTTAGCTTTTTCTTTCCCTTTTTTTTAGTGAGATAAAAATGGCACAGCATATTTGACTGAGATAAGAAGCTTGCTTTCACAGTAGCGACTAGCGAAGGTGTTTTTTGTTTTGGTTTCACATGGTTGAGTTTAATTCCTTTTCTGTTGTGTTTAAAAGCATATGCAATTTTGCCTCTCATCATGTGTGATAGAAAGGAGGTTACATCAAGTCCAAGAATTATATACACAACATTCATGAGAAGAACACCATATTTTGTCATTATGGTTTTCAGTTTTTGGATGAGCCCAAGCATATCCTATCGTTGATAAAGATGTTGATATATCCAACCAACATCTTGTGTTAGGATGAGTTTCAGTTTACTTGTATTGTAATAATTGTATAAATGAACATCACATTCATGCAACCCCTAATTTTGATAACCACGTAAGACTTATTCTGACATTTCAAAAATATATAGAAATGCCACACTGTTACGTCTCATAGTTTGTTTGTTTCCATCTTTCTCTGTTGGCAAATTTAGTTCAATTTATAGCTATTTTCATGCTCATAATGCTGAATCATAATGGTATTACGAGCTCTATAAAATTTACTTAAATTCTTCTATAAGCATTGGTTGGTTCAGTGGGTCACGATGGTTAGTTCTTGGTGATGTTCTTGTTGGTTTGTTGTGAATAGAGTTGTCCATTTGTATCTAACTACTTCCTTTTGTCGTTTCAACAAGTAACTTTTCAACAAATTCTTTTAAACTTCCTAGATTGCCAATCTAGTTCTTATGATCCTGAACTTGTCCTCCATATTAGAATTTGAATTTGTAAGATTCTCATACACGACATAAACATCTCCAACATTAGTGGAGTTATTGCCTCTCATCATTGCCTGCATAAGATTACTGACTTGTTTGATAACTAAAATTAATAAAGAGAGTTTGTGAACAAGGACAAGGTTTAATGTTTCGTTCTGAACGGGATATTGATCGTCGGTTAGAATGAAGCTTTTATGAGTCTGCGCATGATGTTGGTCTCACTAGTTATGAGAAGTGGGAAAAAAATAGGAAAAAGGAGAGGAGGTGACGGTGACAACTTACCTCATTGAAATCCAAGGGTAGGGAGAGGAGGATGTGATATTTACAGTGACTTGTTGAAATCCATCAACAGACCCCACTTGACAATTTGTGTCAAATTAATTGTGTCATTTAGGTCAATACAAATATATAAAATTTATCAATTTTTCCCCTGAGGTTTAACTAAGCTCTTTAATGAATTAAGTTATGTCACATAAAAATTGTTAATATTTGAAATGAATTATCTTCATAAATGAGTCAATTCTTGTCAAATACATTTATAGATTTGGGTTGTATCGTGCCCACTTGTCAGGCTTTTCTTAATCATATTTCAGCTTGAGTCGGGTCATGTAATCAGGCTGTGTCTAGTATTGCCAACTTTGGGAGTGTCAAGGGACCTTTGAGACATGGTTAAATTGTATAGTTGAGAAAACTAACAAGCAAGGAACATATGCAAATCCAAGGTTGAGAACTAGATTATAATTGTACCATTTGATCATGGAGTTGCGTGATTTGGTTGGGTATTTTGTGAGAAAGAAGAAAAGAAATGTAAAGTAATTACTTGCTTGAATGAATAAAAAAAGGAGGCATCTTGGTAAACTTTAGGATAATCTGGTCTCATAAGACTTGAACAAAATAAATTTAGTATGTTGGAACAGGAAAAGTAAAAAAAAAAAATTAAATTAAACACCAGATCTAAAGCAAATAGAATAAAAGCACATTTTAGGCAAGTAAAAAATAAAATTCAAAAACAATTTATTTTAAGATGATGTATTTTCTTTGTTTCACTCTCAGAATTTATTATCCTTTTAATAGCTAGCTATTTATTTTGTGTTATTGAATCAAGTTGCATATCATTAAGATGCTGCGGTTTCATAAACCTTTTTTTAATTAAAAAATACTGTTTTAATAATGAATATGTTTTGTCATACCTGAAAAACTAGCAGAAAAATCATGGCATGAAGCCTTCTCAACCTTCATTAGCATTAAAAACATTCACTGCACGATATGGACTGTTAACCAGTATGCAATGCATTTTGATGCTCATTTACTCTTTTGCTTATATGAGATTTGCACTATCTACTGTCCAAAAACATCTAGTTCATAAATTTATTAATTTTGTCAAATTAATCAGATCCAATACTTGTTTTTTTTTTAGAAACTAATATTGATTCTCAGTGATCTAATACAAGCTAGCACAGGATGGTCGTGTTCATGCATTATATTCTACTCCATCTATTTACATTGATGCAAAAAATGCTGAAAATGAATCTTGGCCGCTGAAAACTGATGACTACTTCCCGTAAGCATTCTTCACTTACCCACTTTCATATGAATAATAAGTTAATTGCAAAGTATATTGCAACCTTTTCAAGTTCTAACAAGTTTATCCTACCTTTTAATTTTAATAGACTAACCAGTTTTTATTCTTGACAATTGTTATCCCACCATTAATTTGTCATCCACTTTGTTAAGTAATGATACGACACGCGATTAATTTCTTTTTCCAATAGTTAATTGATACAATAAGATGAATTAGTTAATTTTTAGCTAAGCAAGCCAAGATTATTTTACCTAAATTGAATACAAATTTATTATATTTTGAGGTTCCATGTCCCAATTTAATGGTAAATGGATGATATATCTAGGGCAAAAATCAAAAGGACGGCCCAAATTAATAGAAACATCGGATTGATGCCCGTTTTTCTAAAAAGGTCAAATGAGCGCCCCTCTAAAAAAAAATGAGCTCCCTTTCTTCCGAAAATACTCTAGGGTTCAATGCTATTGTAGAAGCTACTCAGTTAGCTTCTACAACGTGTAGAAGCTAGCCGCTACACGTTGTAAAAGCTACATGCGCTTCTACACGCTCGATCATAATTAGATTATGTTCATTTGAAATATAATGAGTGTCATGGAGTCTCCATCGTTTGGTTTGCTCTTTGAAATATTGTTTTAATCAGGCTCAGAAAATCAAAATCAAAATGATATAAAATGACTTTTGTAGAATCTAGCAACTAGCTTCTGCAATTGTAGAATCTAGCAGATAATGTATTGTAGAAGTTAGACGTTAGCTTCTACCATTGTAGAAGCTAGATGTTACTTCTACAATGTAAGAGTATTTTGGGCAGATCACTTTAAAAGGGGCGCATAGGGCGCTCATTTGATTTTAATAAAAAATGGGTTGCTCATAATGAAAATGCAAATGTGGGCGCCCATTTGATTTTTACCCATATATCTAATGGTGAGATGAACTTCTTTAGGGTTAAATAGATTAGGTTAGATATGTTAAAATTGAAAGGTGGAGATGGTTAAAAGTGGTTTGGGTACATTTTGCAATGAGTTTAAAAATAGATTAGGATAGATTTACTAAAATTGAAATGTGGAAATAGTTTGTCTAAAATGGCAAGGCTGGGAATTGTTTTGCAAGTAACCCTTAAATAAATAATAATTTTAATTGCATTACTGTTCACAGATATGCAGATTCACAGAATGCTTATTGGACTGGGTACTTTACTAGCCGTCCTTCATTCAAGCGTTATATCCGCATGTTAAGCGGATATTATTTGGTAGGGTTATACTGCTTATAACATTTGATCGCCAGAGATCATGTATATATTTGAACTATGATATAACAAATTTTCTATAGGCAGCACGTCAGATTGAATTTTTAGCAGGGAGGACATCATCTAATCCATCTACCTTAAGCTTAGGAGACGCTCTGGGGATTGCTCAGCATCATGACGCTGTCACTGGTACAGCAAAACAGCATACAACTAATGACTATGCAAAACGCCTTTCTTATGGTGCTTTGGAGGTTCATAGAATTTTGAAAATACATTATCTTTTCTATTGTTTTTTTTTTAACTTTATATGTACCTAACATTAAAACTTGATCCACCTCTTATAGGCTGAAAAGTCCGTTGACTTGGCTCTTTCTTGCATAACTAGTTCGAGAAACTATTGTGCATCTGCAGCAGTGAATTTTAGTCAGGTTAGATGCGCTGTTTTTCATTTTTCGTAATTATGGTTTTGCAATCTGGAAGCAGACGAACATATGCAAATACCACATGAAAGAAATCTATTTTCTAGGGACTCAATGGGCTTAACAATGGAGATTAAATAGTTTTTCCTTGCAGTGGAGATTAAATATGCTGTCCTCTCATCTCTCATGCATCCTCTACAATTTTAAATACGCAGTTAACACCTTAAATACTTCCTTTAATGAACAAAAAACCATAAATCTAAAAACTTATAAAAGCTTAAAATTCAATTCCTAATACTAAAGGAGAGAAATAATCCTGTGCTTGGTGGAGTCAGACTAGGTAATAAACCAAATTATAAAATAAAAATCAAACAAATTAAATTACGTTTCTACCAAGACTTTTATTCCTAGTCTCTCTCCTCTATAATTCATTATTTTTTTTCTCACTACCTATTGGTTACTAATAAAGGGGAGATGTTATAAATACACTCCATAGTTTTATATATTCACATTGGTGATATATACACTCCTCATAAACTGGTTTGGATATATTATTGACCCCAACTTATTATGAATATATTCAATTTTGAATTTCCTTAACAATTTGATCAGCAAAACTTCTAATTGACCATTAAGACTGACAAAGAAGTGATAATCTTATTAGATTTCACTTTCTCTCTAATGAAATAACAATTAATGTCTATATAGTTTATTGTCTTATGAATATAGGATTTGAGGCTATATGTATTGTAGCTGGGTTGTCATAATAAAGCTTCATCTGCTCTACTGGGGTATATCTTATCTTGGTCATTAGATGCTTAATCTAAATAAAGGATAACATTCATTCATCCTTGCAATCATTGTTTGCCTCCTAAGAAAACATAATAATTTGATGCATATTGTCTATCTTTAAGGGATCCTATCCAATACATCGAAGTACTTCACAATTTGAAGATGATATAGATCATTCAATAAGATGCCTTTTCTGAAACATTTTTTCAAGTACTGTAAAATCCTCGTAAGTCGTAACTACTATCCAATGGTGATGACATGAGCTCCCTAGAAAGTGAATAATTACACTAACAACGAAAGAGAGGTCTAGTCTGGTTTCTGCAAGATTATTTAGTTTCCCTATCAGCCTTCTTTATTTCCTCAAGGCAGTCAATGGCTCCATTTGTTCTACTTCTAGTCTAACATTATGCTGCATTGGAGCATCTATTGGTTTAACATATCCATATCTTCACGCATATTAAATTATTAAGTACATTTTTGCGTAGTGAAATTTAGATATTTTTTCTCCTGAAGGGGTGAAGGGGTGGCTTCTATATGTAGGAAATACCTAAGATCACTTATGTTTTTGGTTTGGAAATTTTGCTGAAGTTAAATCTTTTATATGTGTAATTCTGATAGAGTTATCACCAAGAATAATAATATCATGCATATGGATGCTAGGTGATTTGTACCACTTTTATTCGCTTTGTACTGAAGGACCGAACTAAACTTCCTAAATGTTGATTTTAGCCCATATAATGATTTCTTCAACTTGTTGCTATATATAAGTTTTTTCTAAAAGGTCACTGATCTTGTCGACAAACGTGGAGACAGACATCGGGAGACTACGGTCCACATGTCGCCGAGGAGGATGTGGAGAGAGTCGATGTGGTGCTCCTCAAAAACCTTATAAACCCTGCACACCGATAAGCAATTTGAAAAAAAAACATTAGTGACCAAGCCGGGGAACAGGGAGGGCGTTCCGGTCTTTGGTTCTTAGTACAATGTTCGTAATTTTTTGATGGAGAAATGATGTAGTGTAGAGAAAATGATAATTGCATACCTCCACGGCTTGTGAGAAGCTCTATTTATACACGAGCGTTATCTGACACGAGAATCAAGGAGCTTCCTTAATAGCGTAGACATTTATGACATCTTCATTCCTTTCCTTAATGGGCTTTCCTTAATTGGACGTACAATCCGTACGTGTCATAATAGGAAGCTTCCTTCGTACAAGGAATGACAGCGCATATCTTCTAATAGCGAATATTCTTCTCTAATCGTTGCACTAAGCGACAAGGAGGGCAGGTGAGTTTAGAGCCGGACAATCACTCTGCCTTGTCCGGTCAACTTGTTATTCGGCTGGCCTATTTGGTCCGTTCGACATTTGCTTCTGCACTTGTTCTTGGAAGGGTGGGCTCTTCGACTGAACGGTTCACTCAGTCGGCTATAAGAGTTGTGCCTTATAATACTGTTATCTTTACTGGGGTGATCTGCTCAATTGGTTTGTTTGATGGGCCTGACCGAGTGAGTGGTCCATTCGGTCTGTGAGTCGACTGTCTGATCTGTCGCTTGGCTGGCGCTTGCCCTGAGGTCGTCTGACTTGGATGTCCTGTGGACCGTTTGACCGGGAGCTTTGACTTGACTTGACTTTCTATCCCTTGGATCTTCCATTGGATCAGTCACAATGGAAGAAGGCATGTTTTTTTTTATGTCAAAATTAATGAAGGGATCAGTGAAAGACAACAAGGGAGAGGAAGAGGCTAAACTAGATGATCTTTGCCATTGGAGAGAAAGTATTAAAATACTTAACATCATAAATTTAGGTGTAGCCCTTAGCCATTAATTGGGATTTAAATCAATTAATAGTGTCATTCGGTGAATATTAGATTTAGAAAACTCATTGACATTGTAGAATTTCTAGGAGAAAGAGGGACCAGGTCCCAAGTTTCATTACGTAAAATATTTATCTCATCAACCATTGCTTGCATCCATTTAGGATCTAAAAGCATTTGTAAAATATTTTTTGGAGGCTATGAGGATAAATAAGAAATAACGATAGAAAATTTGGGTGCCAACAAGATGTAAGACAGATTGAGAAAGTGGATAGGAGGTGGAACAATTACGAGTACTCTTGTTATAAGCAAATAGGAACGTCTAGATCCTTGGTGATCTAGGATAGCTGTTGACAGTTGCAAAGCAGAGAGCCTTGACTCTTGAGGGAGTGATGACACACCTTTACATCTTAGATATTGACTGTATACTCATAGAGGAGGCATCTCAGAAGACAGAGAACCTTAGAAGGTGGCAACTTAAGATGTGGAACCTAGGAAGGTGGAGGAATGTCCGTTGCTTGGATAAGGAAGAGTGGTGGTGTAAGAATAAGAACTTTCTTGATTGACTCAGGTGATCATGTAGGTGAATAGAAAGGAGAAGACTTAAAGGAGGTCATGCTGGTAAAGATAAAGAACGACGAGACTTAAAGAATATCACATTGATAAACATAAAGGCAAGGGGACTTGGGAGAGGAGTAATGAGATAATGATAACCCTTCCTGAAATGCAAGATGTACTTGAGTGACCGTGACGATAACATATCACATCATGGGGACACAAGAGCAACAAAGTAAGTACGCCTAAACACCCAAAATAGAAGAGAATAGATAATGTCATAGGGAAAGAGAATAAGGAAAAGATTTAACCATGAATAGTGGAGGATGACATACAATTACCAAAATAACATGCAGTGGAAATAACATCACCTCATCTGATAAAAGGGACACATGCAAATATGCAATAGAAGAGTAAGGTCCTAGCTGTTTCAACTAAGTGTTAGTTTTTGCATGAATCATACCATTTTGCAATAATATGTAAGGACGTGAAGATTGATGGAGAATGCTGTGGCAAGATAAGGATCAAAAGGAATGAAAGAAGTATTCCTTGACATTACAAAGCATCTTGTAAAGATGCCAAATTGATTTTTGATTTCAGCATAAAAAGAAGAAAGATAAAAACAGTTGAGAACTATTGTTCATTAGCAAACTCCGTGTCATTTAATTGCCAACAAAAGTTACAAAGTAATTAAAGCCAAACAAGCTCGAACGACCCTAGACATTTGAATAAATCAATGAAAAGAAAAATTATAAGCACATTTATGGACACTTCTAGCAAAAGGGATTTTACATGTTTGCTTAACTGTTAGGACTCACACCTAAGAGACTGAAAAGTTACCTTTAAGTACATAAGGGAAAGATAACTATGCAATTGGAGATAAGAAGGTTTAGTATTAAAAGATTAGCAATGAAGGCAGATCTAACCTAATTCCACAAGACTCATGTGTGACACTAATCATTTTGCATGCCTTTGAATCTTGGATAGAAACAAAAATAGCATTAAATATAACAAAACAATTGAAAAATCTAGTAAATTGACCAATAGACATTAGGCCACAGTCGACACAGGCATGCCTATGATGTCGGTGACGCATTTGGATGCATCGTGCGAGTCCACGGTCACTGGTGGTGCGAAATAGGTGAGAGTCGGGGTCGGGGGCTAAAGGTTTTAACCTAGGTTATATCTAGGATTTTGTTCCCCTACTTACCTTACATGGTGCTCACCTTGTGTGCACTATGTATATATATTTTTTTCTTTATTTTTTTAGAGCTTAGGGTTTATGTTATAGTATTTAAGTTACAGAAATTAAAAAAAAAATTAAAAACTACACATGGTGCTCATGTGAGCACATAAGGTAAGTAGGGTAACAATCCTATGTATATATATTATTTTATATTTTTAATATTTAGATTGATTTTTTTTTATTTTTAGTTAATATATTTTATATTTTTGTATTTTATATTTTAAATGTACCGAAACGACACAAAATGGTACTAAATTGTATCGTTCCGATTCGTTACCAAAACCTTGGCACATGTCGAGATTTTAAACCATGCAATATGCCTAATGGAAATTCAAGTATAATAGACAGGAGATAATGAAGTGAAAGCATCGAGGAGGTTGAGGAAGAGTTTGGAATTTAAAAATACAATCGACAAAATCAAATATATGCATAGGTAGGAGTTCTTTGTTCTCTGTTGTCAAGAGATGCATGTTAGTGAGGGCACCACATGACTGAGAAAGAGGCACTGGAAATGGAGGAAGTTGACAGGAGGGATGATAGGGCATGATGATATTAAGTTCGTGCGGTCGCGCCACATTTGAAAATGACGTGAATTGGCAGACCACGATCTAGAGAAGATGACAGAGAGCGTGATGATTTCTGGGCTTTGTGTAGCCGACGCGAAGAGAGAAAAGATGACTCGAATGATTGCTAGATTTCTGGTTGAGCAGTGTTTTGGGATAATGGGAACATGAGGTACGCATCGTTGAGCTTTTCATATGATGCACATAGGTATCAATGACTTGAATTGAGCTTGGGAGGTGGCTCAACAACGGTAGTGGACTGAGGCGAATGAAGCAGAAATTGGTGTTGGTGTGTGAATGGGAGCACAAGGCGTAGGCCGTAGAGAGTGTTGGCTCAGAATCTGTGAGTAGCAGCAGGATGCAACGAACAAAAATAAACCAACGAAAGAAGATGAAAAAACGTAAGAAAATCTTTACTGTTTTGGAATGCTAATTACAGCTTCGAGGGCCTCTTTAAATACACCACAAAACAAGACTTATTCCACTACTTATCCCATTAAAATAGGAATTAAAATAGGAAGACTAATTCAATGTTTATCCATAGAAAAGACTAAGATAGGAGAGACTAATGTGGCTAACTTAATTATGTCGAGGATTAAATTCTCACAGAGAGGACCGAAATTTAAGACTTTAACAATGTGTGAAAAGGAGCATTCTTCTTGTGGGTCGATTAGGGACGAAAAGGGAAATTGACTGTGGATGACATTGGTGAGACTATCCTCTGATTGGAAGCCACTCCGATGCCATGTGAAGTGGAAAATATTCCATATTAGATTATCCTAGGTGACCCATCACTACCTTTATATGTTATCAACAAAGATATGATATTACAATACACCCCCTATCTTACATATTCACATGGATGACCCACAACAAATGTATTTATTGAAATTTTGAGTGGAACTCTTTTTTTGTTTTGTGTAACATTAGATCATTAGTTGACCTTACCTAGTGGGATAAGGATTGGATGTTGTTGTGTAAAATTTTATCATGAACAATATTGATGCTCTTGCATGAAGGAAGGGTTAGAATGGATAGTCCAGCTTGAAGGGAGGGTTAGAATGGATAGTAGGTATTGTAAATTAAGCATCAAGTTAAGAGCCTATGTATACAGTGTAACTATTGCTTTTCTGTTGATATATATTGATTGGAGTTACTAATTTACTCTCAATTAGTTCAATGTCTTTTTACTTTGACAGTGCAACTTGTTGAACATAAGCTATTGCCCTGCAACTGAAAAAGTTATTTCTGAGGAGAAAAGCATAGTAAGCCAAACATATATTTTTTTTCCCTTTGTTGTGAATTTCAAAAGGATTTGGGTTTGCTGAATTAAGCATTGAGAGGTTTTCTCATTGTTTTTCTCCAGGTGGTAGTGGCATATAATCCCCTGGGATGGTATCAAACTGACTTTGTCAGGATCCCTGTAAGTAGTTTTATCTAACTATATTGATGATCTCATAAAATCCTTTTTCATTTATTCCTGTATAGATCTACAAAATAGAGGCCAGTTGATAAAAGAGAGTTAAATTGGTTTGTTGTCATTAACCTATCTTCATATTTGGTGGTTTGAAATTAGTAGCATTCAAGGATGAGGTCTAGTGATCACTGAATTCTCATCTAGACAGGCTTTGCTTCGTGAAAGTATTTGTGCTAACTTTTGGTGATTATGGCAATCTCAGATTGGCCCGTTATACTTTTCTTCTGTTTCTTATTTATCTTAGACATTTGTAACTTTTTCTTTTTTAATTATTTTGTACTCATGGAATACTTACTTGTATTGCTATTTTGTTATTTAGTGAACTAACTGCAAAGAGTTGTTTCTGATGCTCTTTCTTGAGACTAACATAGTAATTTGTATAATTTTCTGAAATGAATTGTAATTTCTGAAGCTTGTAAAAAGTGACTATGTTAAAGAGAGAACAATTATCTTTTATTCTATTTTTTCTAGAAAAAAAAATAAATTAAAGGGAATAACATTCATAAGCCCCTAAAGATTAGTTTTGGTACATGAGTTCTTTTCTTTAATTTCTGTGTTTTCCTTAGTGTTGTAAATGGCGGTGGCGGGCCGGCCAGTGACTATCTATCGCCACGGCCGCTCAGGCAGTTGAATTTTTTTTACTATTTGTATACATAATATTATAAATAATCATTATTCTTTATAATATTTACTTTTAATAACATATGTTAATTAAAATATAAAAATCATATATATATATATATATATATTAAATTAATGAGATAATTTTATTAAACTTTAATTAAGTCTATTTA
>JBAMIB010000125.1:3535419-3545694 GCA_037177415.1 Kaempferia rotunda | reverse complement strand
AGCGAGTATCTTCTGACAGCGGATATTCTAATATGATCGTTGCACTAAGTGACAAAGATGGTAGGTGAGTTCAGATCCGAGTGGTCACTCTGCCTTGTTTGTTCGGCCTGCTGTTCGGCTGATTTGTTTGGTCCGTTCGACATTTGCTCGTGCACTTGTCATTGGAAGAGTAAGTCGTCCGACCGAGTGGTTCACTCGGTCAGATATTAAAGTTGTGCCTATAATGCTGTCATCTTACTTGGTTGCTCCGCTCAGATGGTACGTTCGGTAGGCCCGACTGAGTAAGTGATCCGTTCGATCGATGAGTTGACTCCTTGGTCTGTCGCTCGGCTGGTGCTTGCCATGAGATCGTATGACTCGACTGCTTTATAGACTGTTTGACCTGTAATTTGAAATGATTTTAACTTAATTTTTCTATCTACAGGATGATCTCATATTTAAGTTTTATTTGGTCATCAATTGAAAGATGGATCAGAGTGACGATAAACTTTTGACTTTAAGATTTCTTTCGATCGAGGAGCGAGCCACTCAAGCAAGAAGAGAATCAATCTTATATGGAACATTACAAAGCGTGTAAAAGAGTCCCAGGAAAAAGAGCACGTAGCGTGAGAAAAGAAGCTCATGATCGCATCTCCCTTAGATTATGGACCATGCTTGCATGCTATTCCTAGCTACGACATGATCTCTTTATCATTTGTATTTTGGTAGTACTCAATAATAATTTTTCATAACTACCCCACAACTTTTATTTAAAAAATAATTAATCATATATGCATTGATTGATATATAACAGTATCAGCTGGTGAAAATATATATATATTTCATAAATATATGGCACTGAAGTGACTGCTGAAATGAAATACTTTTTGTACTTTAATTTCCATGTGCAGTAAGAATTAAGTCGGATGAAGGGTCTCCTCTTTTAATTACTGTAAAATTCTTTTAGAAAATTCTTCTTTCACTGAGTCAGTAAATTAACTTGCCTTCAATGGACTTTCTCTTGATCAACAGACAGTCTGCCAACTCTCTGCAGAATTGCATAACTATCCGTGCATGTTAAATATAATGTATGAGATATCATGTTTTTTAATTGACATCGGATTTTTTTCACTAATCTTAAGAGTGATTATCACTTAATTTTTTATTGACAATTAAGGTAATTCGGGATATTTATGTGACTCACTTTTCACTAGAGAAAAAATACCCTACATGCATCGCAGCTGAGATTCAAATCTTAAATGTATTAATTATCTATTAGAGGGTTTAGTCATTACACCATTGCCCTCACACGATCGGTCCCATGGTTATTTATAAGGCAAGTATTTTGTTGCCAAGAATTTATCTCTAAACCCCTTGATAATACCATGCTATGTAATAATCATTGACCCATCCGTGGGACAAAATAAATCATATATTCCAAAAATAAAATGAGATATCATTCGAATGGCATGCGAAGTGGATATGCCTGTGCGTATTCCTAATTTGATTTATGACCATTTTTTTTTTCATTTAATCGGAGTGTATATTATAGTACTGATCATTCATCCAGTACAATATTCAATAATCTCCACTCCTGTGCATACTGATCAATCAATATATGACAATCATCATTATTGACCATGCACAGTGCATTTAAAATGAATAGCTATTCAGTACCATATTCAATTTCATTGTTTGAAGGTGTCATCCTTCTTGCACCAAGTAGCTCATTAATTAGGGAGTTAATTAAACAGTATATTGTATTAAACGTGCATCAGTGATCAAATACATTGTGTATATATATATATATATGTGTGCGCGCGCGCGCGCATGTGTGTGTGTGAGAAATTTAAATCAAAACATGTTGAATTTCACTTTATTATATATGTGTGCGTGTTTGTATATATATAATTCGGGTGAAAAGAAGTCAGACCAAGTATCGGTTAGTAAAGAAGCCACACGCGTCATCTACATTCAACATAGGCAATCAATAGATTAATTGCCTGACTGAGCGAAGCACTTGGTCTGCCGAAATGGCTCGCTCCAGTTAAAAGCATCCGTTGTGAATACAAGTTTGCAAACCGACCAGTTGAACAGAAAAGAATCAGCACCCAAAGAGTCGACCGGATATAACATCCGTTCAGACGGGGTGGCTACTGACAAGCTAGCTGAACAGAAAGAAATCGGTACCCAAAAAGCTGACCGGATATCACACCCGTTCTGATGGAGTGCTACTGATAAGCCAGCTGAACAAAAATAAATCGACACCCAAAGACCCGATCGAATATCACACTCGTTCGGACAGAGTGGCTATTAACAAGCCAGCTGAACAGAACGGAGTTATCAAATAAACAGCCGATTGGACCACTCGATTGGATATATGTGATACAGGATGTATAGCAGCTGCCTTCTTGTCCGACCGGACGACGCATTCGGTCGGACTATGCAGCCTTATCAAGGCTAAGAGGTTGTCCACTTACACCAAGAAGAGTCGTATGCCGATCGGAAGACACTCTCTAAGGTACAACAGCCGATCGACACTCGTCATGAGTGTGACTTTCGATCAGCATTCCCCAAGATGTAACGACCAATCGGCGCTCACTAGGCGCAATGTCTAGGGATGACAATGGGTCAGGTTCAGGTAGGATTTTATATCCTCCATGTCCATGTCCATATCTATCGGGTATAGGATATCCAATGGGTATACTCATATCCATTAAAAGATCGAACATCTTCTATATTTATAATTTTTCTTCTTTCTATCCAACTATTAGGATTAAAAAAATATATATTAAAATAAATATTATATTAAAAATATATATCTAATTAAAAAAAAGATTAAACATCTATTTAGCCTCTTAATATCAACAAAAATAATTAGTAGATTTTAAAAAAAGAAAATTTTATCTAATATATATATGTTTATATTATTTAATCGGGTATTCGGGTCGGGTATTGGGTATAGATGGTACCTCCATACCCTCCTCCATTTGGGTCGGGTATTGGATCCTCCATCGGGTTCAGGTAGAATTGTCATCCCTAGCAATGTCCGATCGGTTCCAAAGTTACAGGTCATCTTTATCGTTTAGTCCGACAAAATGACAGAAGAATATTCGTTATCATAAATATGCACTGTGATTCCTTGTACGAAAAAAAACTTTCAAATCTGACACGTGCAGATGTCGTGCTCAATTAATGGAAACCCATTAAGGAAATGAATCAAGCACCATAAATTGTCAGCGACATCTAAGACATCAACAAAAACGGCATTTCTCCCTCTTTAGGTATAAATATAACCTCTCATAGGTATCAAAGGTACGCAATATAACATCAATTCCAGTTTTCCCATCGAGCATTTCGTCTTCTTCTATATTGGGCTAACTTGAGCGTCGGATGACCAAACAAGGGGACGCTTCTCCTTGTTTGACTGCTAATGTTTTCTTCGAGTTTGTTTTAGATAGAGATAAGCTCCTCCTCTCGTTGACCGTCTTCAACTCCACGTGGACGCCAACTTCTCTTGATGTTCATCTCCCCGCTTACAGATAGGAATAGTATATATCTTTTGTAACTCGCATCGATCACATGACATTTAGCCAAATGGAGCATCTCCACCCTAGGCTTTTGGATTCAAAGAAACATAAGTATGGTTTTTCTTTTTCTGGAACTGGAAACCTACATAAATTGAATTTGAATGCTCTGCATGCCTCAAAATATATGAGGTCACATTGATTGACAAAATAAAAGAAAAGAGAGGTCGATCTTGTCTCTAGGGATATACAAAAGCGTGCGATATTGATCACGAGAATTCACAGCTGTTAGCAGCCTTTGATGCCTCCCTGCGACTTCGATACCTCGAGGCTCGAGGTGGAGAAGCTAGCTAGGGTTTTCACGGTGGACAGAATGTTGTTTAGGTTGATTGAAATGATACACATTAATCATCATTTATTTAACCTAAACACAGTTGAAACTTTGGCATATATTATATTTACAAAAGTAGACAACGCTTTCGGTAAAGAACCTTGATTTCAAATTTAATAAACAATAATAACTCGTCATGTGTGTATATATAAAAATTTTGTAACCTTCACACTTATATATCCTACATATCCACCCTGCACATCTGTCTAGATGATCCTCACAGCTCCGGACACCCGGACCTTTTGACATATGAGGGTCGCCTATGACAATCGCGCATGTAGTGGTGTGCAGGTTAAAAGATCTGTATGTGTGTGTGTATATATATAGCAAAGGATGATGTTGCCTTGGGAGTCCAATTCTAATTATTAGTCAGGTGTTTGTCGTCTCCTATGCACTATTCAACTGACAAAGTTAGTAGTCATCTGTAATTTACCTCTTCTATATTAGTGTAAAACGTAGATATATTAGTCCGCACAACACCACATGGGTGACATTCATACTGGCTAAGTTAGCTCTGTTACCCTGCACACTCATCCCTGTACACCCACCGTGGGCGACCCTCACATGCAAATAGTTCCAAATACCCGGAGTTGCGAGGGTAGCCCACGCGGGTGTGCACACTGGGTATGTAGGCTCAAAAGCTCATATATATATATATATATATATAGGAAAATCATGTTATAAAAGAACGTGCAATATAGATTAAAATATTATACTATGATCCATAGAGTATAGTAAATGTAAAATCAACAAAGAGAATTTGCCGTGGTAGTTTGTGTACGAAAGTTAACTGGCGAGACGTAAGGAGAAGCGAAGCGTTCCGATGGAGTTCTTCCTCTACCTCTTCCAAAGTTGTTAGAGTTTGGAATGAGGGTGTGGGGGTAGCCGACGGTTACAAGGATGAGGGGAGAGGGAAAATAATATGTATTTAAATCAAGTCGGTCGAGTTGAGTTGCTAGGGTCCTGGCCAGGTTTATTAACTTATCAACATATTAATTTCTTAAACCCCTTTTATGATTAATTTATTATTATTATTAATTTATTTTTAACGTTATAAATATAAATATTTTTAAATATCAATTTGACTTATTATATTAAGAATAATAATTTTATAAGTATGAATTGATTATTTTTTTACAATTACAGCAGCTTGAAATAGTAACAAGTGAAAAAAATATAAAATTATGTAGATGATTTAATAATTTTGGAACTAGGATATATAATTTGAGTATTTCAAAAACTTTTCTAACTGATTCGATGATAAAAAGATGATGAATAAATATAAATATTTTATTAAATTAAATAAACAGAAGACATATATTTAGCTAAAGTTTATAAATAGATATTATGCTTTATTTGTGAAGAATATTTATAAATAAAATTTATGAATTATTTTCATCAATAAAAATTTTATCAAACTTATAAATAAATAAAAAAAATTATGAAATAAATATAATATCAAACTTATTAACCAACCAAGTAATTTAAAAATATAAAAATTTTAAATAATCAAATAACTTTAAATTAAGAGCTTAATAACGTTTTAAAAGAAAAAATAAAATAAAATTCAAATTAAGTCAAACTAACAAAAAAAAATTAGAGGGTATTCGTCGAAATCGATTAAATTTGGTGGGGCGTTTTAGAAATTTCCCTTGCATTTATACCAGGAACACGCCAGCAACGGATTCCTGCTTTCTGGACCCAATTAACTGCCGAGTCTCCGCGAAGTTAGACTGCTCTGGCGGCACATCTGACCGGACTTCCTCCTCTTCCCAACGCGGTGTGTAAAATGGAAACACAAGGGAGGAGGGGAGAAGAGTGACGGAAACGGCGACGACTCAGATTTTGATCTCGACCTCGTTCGCTTCCTCTTCCTCTCTCGATCCGTCTCCTCTTCTACGCCTTTCTCTGTGCCTGGATTCCTTGGAAGGATCGACATGGCGCCGGTGTCGGCACTCGCAAAGTACAAGCTGGTGTTCCTGGGGGATCAGTCGGTAGGCAAGACGAGCATCATCACTCGGTTCATGTACGATAAGTTCGATAACACGTACCAGGTGGGTGTCTGTTCTCGTTGAACTTTTATTACTGAAATCCGGGATCAGATTTTTGGATGTTTTTCTGATGAAGATCCGGTTCCCTTTGCAATCACCGGATGAAGGTGACTTGACTAGGGATCATTTGGCTGTGGAGATCTTAGATCTATCTTGATCCATCTTCTCTGGAATCAAGTTTAGTAGATCTGTCGTGGGTTAGATGGTTAAAAGACGGAGTAATTGCTATGGATTTATTAGGAAGGATTGCTCGAGGGTTAGAAGCTAGGGTTTGATGGTTTTTATTTTAGCATAATAGTGAAGAAAGCGGATTCTGGTTGAAGTTGGTTATCATTTCTAGATATGAGATGCTAAGAGAATTTCGTGATCCCAGATCCAGTCAACTGCATTTTGATTTCTTTAATCATTTGACAACTATGACAACTATGCCTCAGTCAAGATGCTTTTTAGTTTGGTCAAGTTAAGATGTAAAGTAAGCAGTTCACTTCTTCTGGTTTATGCTTGAAGAAATTTGATTCAATTTATTGATTATTTCATGGTTTCATCTGTTCGTTTTAATTATGAGTAAAATTGTAATTTGTGGGAGTGTTAAGTTTCAGGAACAAGAAATAATCAGTATGCCTTAGAAAAAGAATACACTAAGAAACATATTTGCGTCCAGATTTAGATACATCATATGATCTAGAGAACTAATTGATTTAAAAATTTTGGATAGCAACTTTAAAAAGAAATTACAGAATTGATTTCTCAAGGACCAAGGAACCTATTGGAAAAAATAGGCATTATAGAGAAGAGAATTTGTAGAGACGACAGCAAAAAGTTAGATATGAGGACTGCAGATTCCTTAATAATACAATGTAGGTCGGTGGTAATCTCCTTGTTCCTTGCCATATACTAACATAACTAATCTGTAATCCTACAAGTAGTGGTCTAAAGTTATGCATACACTAGGGGAAGGGAAGCTAGGGGAAGGGGAGGGAAAGCAGAGGAATGGACAAGGTGGAAGAGGAAGGGAATTTGCCCTTCTGTGTAGTTGGGTGGGAGGAGGTGAGGGAAAGGAGTGGGAAAAAAAAAATAGAAAATCATCATACTATCCATCTCCTATGACCTCCACTCAAATGTTGAAGCTATATGCCAAATGCAAGCTCATCATCGACATATGTGTAAATTGGACACTAGTTGGACATTGGGCATTGGACACAAGCTTGTTGTGGATATAGGATCCTAGCTCATTAGAGGACGCGAGCTTGTTGCTGAAAGATGGATGCGAGTACATTGCACAAGCTGAATGTTGTTTGCCATTTTCCCTTTCACAAAGGAGATGGAAACAATGCACGATGCGAACTTGTAGCTTTCGACATGAGTGTAAAACTTACCTTTCCCCTTCACTTCCATTTTGTTTGCCTGCATCTATGCATCTGCCCATTTTTGGGCGGATGTCGAATCTATGCAAATCCCTCATATGTAAAGCCCATGGGCCACCCTTTACTAGCATTTTGATGGAGTAAATGGGGGAAAGGATCTAATACCAAGTGCATCTTTCCTCCACTTTCATCCAAATACACGTCACCTAAGATTCCTAGAGGACATCAGAACTTGCTTTTTCAAAAGCTCCTAGGCGCACTTTATTTCACCCTGACTATAATATTTTTAGCAGGTAAACCTACCTGCTTGAAGTTGTATTTTTTTTCCAGTTCTCCTTTATCTCAAGATTTTCTACTTAACTCATTTAACTATTAATATTAATGCTATACTTGAGTTTTGTTTTCATCTAGTATATATCCAAATCCATGATAGTTGCAGTAAATAAGGTTAAAATTTGTGTTTTTAACAAAAAAAAAAATTCTTGATTTTTTGCGCGTCTTTTAATCCTTATTTTCCCTGATCAAATTTTGAGAACATTGTTATCCTTTAATCTTTGTTCTTTTGACTCCTTACTATGGTCCATGTTTAAGTACACGGGTTGCTCAAATAATGCTTTTAATTGTGCATTAACAATAATTAAATAGATAACAACCATTATGAACAGTAATGTTTTGATCAGTTATTCTCCCTTAATACATGATGGCCACCACTTATGTCTTCTCTACACTTAAATCAGTACAGTCGTTAAATTTGCTGTACTTATTGGCTCTCAAGCGGTATTTGCACTGCCTTATGATCTTTTGGAATGGAAAAATGCTTTTTTTTGGTCTCTTGATCAGACTTTTTTTGGCAATCATCTTTTTTTAAATCTTATCACTTAATTCTAGAACCTTTGGCTACATAATTGATTTGTATTGCTGCACTCAGTTTATTTTATATTCCTCATGCCATCTTATGTATGCTATTCTGAATTTGACTTCTAGGTTATTCTTACTTAGATAAGGTGCATAATGTTACACACACATTTAGATACTTTTGGGTAGGTTACTTTCATATGGGCTAAGTTGATGCTACTGGATATTTAATTCTCGGATACAATATGGGTTCTATGGATAGGTCTCTTAAAAGCTCAAGGCATTGTTTATTGTTAACACATCATATCATGCTATACTTTCTTTTGAAATTGCTAATACCTTTTATCTTTAAGGAGCTCACAATGAACAAAGGTAGGGTTTTACCCAATTGGTCCAATTGGAAAATTTGGCATTTCATCATCCTGTATTTTTCTCACCACATAGAAAATAAGTTCTTAACTTCTAATAGGCTGACATTAAGATTTAACTTAGATACAAGTTAGTGTTTGTTATCCTTGTTATTATTTGCTTCTCTTCTGTGTAACTGAAGCATTAGTGTGTTGGACAGGCTACAATTGGAATAGATTTTCTATCAAAAACTATGTATCTTGAGGACCGAACAGTCAGACTGCAACTTTGGTAGGTTTAAAGATTCATCGCGTTGCTTATGTCCTTGCACAATGATAATTATAGTTTTCATGCCTCTATCCTTTAGTGATCTTATTGCTTACTGTTTTTATTGCATAGTTATTCTCTATCCTTGCAGGAAGTAAAACTTTAAGTGCACACACAAAGCTCAATCTCTTTGAAGTGGATCTGATATTTGGATTTGGATAGGAACAATTTGATATGCTCTTGGAATAAGAGAAAATTTGTTAAGATAAAACGAATAGTTGATAGCAATTTGATTTAATACTTTTCCTCCAATAACCTCTAGCCCTCTTAAAGTTGACACCATTAGTTGTAATCACCTGCACTATCTTCTGCACCTATCTTTTGAACTACACGATAACCTTTCTAGTGCATCATAGTAGAAAGTTGATAATACTTAGCAATCCAACCATCACACATTAATGTAACCTCATATAAGCTCCATTGCTTCTTGCATGATTGGATCCAAATTTTGATCTCCTCCACTTGTTCATCTAAATATGGATCTATAATTTAATATGTAGTTAGAAGTTGAATATCAAGACTAGATTTTTGGATGTTGGATACTATTCTATGGTAGTATGTGTAGTTCGCTGCATTAGGAGGAATATGATTAAAATGAAAAAATTTAGTAATACTTTGATCTATTGATTGCTTCTTTTCTTTTATATGTTCATCATCAATTTTAGTCTGTTTGTTAACTTGGCCTGGGCAGTGGATCAATATTAACAATATCAACTGCACATCTTCATCCCATATAAGGAAACAAAGACCAATATAACCTTGTGTTGAAGTAATACAAACACTTGCACTCCTTCCCAATGTTATTGTTGTACTAGAGCAACTTCCACTGACACTAGCTGAGCCACTTCTATGTTGCATATTTTTCTCATATTCATATTGAGTTTGAGAGGCACTTAGAGCTGCTAACAAATCTTCATCATTTGGAGCTTTACCAAGACCTTCAAATTCATCACAGATTGGTTCTTTAAAACTTCGGCTATTAATAAGTTCACATTGTTGTTGTCATTTATACTTCAATGTTTTTTTGCCATCAAGTTCCTCTTTTATTGCACGACAAACTTTTAGATATCCACTGGCAAGATGTTGTTTTAAGCGTGTGACCCCACCACCACGTCTAATCATATTATAATTAATATTGTAAATGACAGTAGGCGGTGACGGGGCGGTTGGTGACCGCCTACCGCCTCGGCCGCCTAGGTGGTTGAATTTATTTTACTATTTTTATACATAATATTATAAATAATCATTATTCTTTATAATATTTACTTTTAATAAAACATAAAACAACTAAACATTGTCCCACTATGTGAGGTTAACTAATACTTTTAATAAAACATATTAATTAAAATTTTAAAATTTAATCTAAATATTTAAAAATAAAAAAATATAATTATATATACACTATATTAATGGGATAATTTTATTAGGTTTTA
>JBAMIB010000125.1:3519584-3530196 GCA_037177415.1 Kaempferia rotunda | reverse complement strand
TAATTATATAAATTAACTATTTATTCATTTAATTAATTATTAATTTAAATAATATATATTTAAAATAGTAAAAAAATCTTAGACTATCAATTAAACATTAAAATAATAAAAACCAAATATAAAATAATAATAAAAATTTATCATAATATAAATATGATTTATTAGAATATATTAGAATTTTTAAATAAAATTAAAATAGTAATTTGTTTTTCATATATAAATTAATCAAATTTATTAGATTTTTTTAAAATTTTTTAAATATATTTTTTTATATATTTTATTAGGATAATTTAATTAGGATTTATGACACTTAATTGGGAATTATTTGAATTAATTAAATCGCATGTTTAATTTTCGATCGTAATAGGAACAGGAACTACATTGCACACATCGAGCAAGGGATTGAAATATATAAAAATGGTATTTCAATTCTCAACGATATTTCGAATAGACTTTCATAAACCCTAATAAAATAATCCTAAAAAAATATATTTAAAATTAAATTTTAATAAATTTTATTAATTGATATTTATTGTTTAAAATTTTATTTAAAATTTTAATTTTTTTTAATAAATTAGATTTATATTATGATTTTTTTTTACTATTTTGTATTTATTTTACCGTTATACTATTTAATCGATATTCTAATATTTTTTTACTATTTTAAATATATATTATTTAAATTAATAATTAATTAAATGAATAAATAATTATTTTATATAATTATTATATATAAAGTAGCATCTTTGTCTTAATTTATATACTTATTATCGATAATATTTTTTTTTGTTTAAAAATCAATTTGAATTTTGGATCCATGAATATTAACATACTTAGTTTTTTTACTTTTAGAATTCTTGTTTCCTAAGTATATGAAACATATATTTTTGTCTTACAATGTCTTTACCTGATCGGTTTAGGAAATATTATCTGTCCTTTATTTTAGAAATTTTAATAAAGGTATGTTGTTAAGTTTATGGTTCATAATAAAACATTTATAATCTTGTGTAGTTTTGATCAGTGTTCTAAATGGCAGTCGGTGCGGTTGATGCCCGCTTCAGGCTAAGGCGGTGCTTTAAGCGGTAACTCACTTTTTTTCACCATCGTGTGACCCAGAGGCATTGTTCGGGCCTAGCGACGAGCTTGGAGGTGTCGCTCGACCCGGCGAGGGGCTCGGAGGCATTGCCCAGACACGGCGATGCATTCGAACTCATCACATAGTCCAGTGATGTTAAACACATCGCTCAGCCGAAATAGGGTACGCGAGTAAGTTGTAAGTTAGGGTTTAATTTAATTACGTTAGGTTAATTTTAATCAACTCCTTGCTATGATTGTTTAAATAAATTTAATTAAAATATAATAAAATTATCCCATTAATATAGTATATATAATTATATTTTTTATTTTTAAATATTTAGATTAAAATTTAAAATTTTAATTAATATGTTTTATTAAAAGTATTAGCCAACCCCACCTAGTGGGATAATGCTTAGTTGTTTTATGTTTTATTTAAAGTAAATATTATAAAGAATAGTGATTATTTATAATATTATATATAAAAAATAGTAAAATAAATTCAACCGCCAAGGCTGCCTAGGCACCACCTAGGTGGCCGAGGCGATAGGCGGTCACTAACTGCCCCGCCATCGCCTACCGCCATTTACAACATTGCTTTTGATTATTCTAAATTGAGAAAGTTGAATTAATATTCTTAAGAGATTGTTTCAAGTTTACGTTATAAAAATATGTTATAGAAGATTGCTTTCAGGAAATTGCTCTTTATATACTTAATTTGTAAGTTTACAATAAAGACATTCTTAACATTATAAAATGATGACCATTACTTGGAAATGTGTATTATTCTTAAGTTTTTATAATGCATAGTTAATGACACTAAAATAATAATCTTTTGATTCAGCTTGGAGACACACACGTCGATTAGAGGATCAATTCCATTGGCAATGTTTGCATTGCGATACGATTGGACGCGGTGGTGGGATCACACGCCTAAAACATCTTGCTAGTGGATAGTCGGATGTTTCTGATTGTCTTTCAAGAAGTTTGTCGTGCAATGAAAGAAGAACTTGATGACAAAAAAATATTAAAGTATAAACAATAACAACAACGAGAACTTGTTGATAGCCAAAGATTTAAAGAGGTCATGGTGAAGTTCCAAATGATGAAGATTTTTTAGAAGCTCTCGAACTCAATATGAATATGAGCAAAATATACGACATAGAAGTGACTTAGCTAGTGCTAGTGGAAGTGGCTCAACTACTGCGGTAACATTGGGAAGGAGTGTAAATGTTTATATTACTTCAACACAAGGTGGTATTGATTTTTTTTTTTCCTTTTATGGGATGAAGACATGTAGTTGATATTGTTGATATTGATACACTGACATTTCCAGACCAAGCAAGTAAACAGACTAGGGTTGATAATGCATATACAAAAGAGAAAAAGAAATCAATCAGTGAAAATGTTTCTATTTTTTCATTTTAATTGTATTCTCCTAATGCAGCAAACAACACATGCCACCCGTAGCATGATATCCAACTTCCAAAAATCTAGTCCTAGTATTCAACCTTTGACTGCATATGAAATTGCTGGTACATATTTCGCTGGACCTAGTGGAGGAGATCAGGACTTGGATCCTATCATGCAAGAAGCAATAAAGCTTATATGGGGTACATTGATGTGTGATGGCCGGAAAAGATCTACACGGATGAGCATTATCAACTTTTTATTATGTTGCAATAGAAAGGTAATATTTTATAAATTTATTGATGCAACTATAGACTAACATGATGCACCCTATATATATCGTTTGATGAATAGTGTAGTTCAAGAGATAGGTGCAGAAGATATAGTGCATGTGATTACAGATAATTGTGCAAACTTTAAGATGACTAGATAGTTATTAGAGAAAAAGTATCAAACATTATTTTGGACACCATGCACAAGATGACATATATCGGTAAACTTGATATAATGAAGAAGGTAGTGAAAAAAGGTCCATCTTTAACAAAATTCTTCTATAATTATCATTGGGTTTATGGGGAGATTATGCAACCAGGAGCGGCTGGGTTTGCTTTCCACTCACTTTCTCTGTTAAAATCGTTGAATCAGAAAAAGGGTGGATTAAAAACCATGTTCTCTTCTGAGGATGGAAGTCTCTCGATATTGTAACACGACCGAAGGTAAGGAGGTAAAAAAATGATTATATCTGTTAATTTTAAGACTATATCATATATATTCTTATAGCAGTAGAACTGTGTGCGTTGTTCTACATAAAGTTGATATGGACAAGAAGCCACAAATAGGCAACGGTTACCTAGCATGAAACAAAAGAGGAAATTAAGAGATATCTACAATCACCAACCAAGTATTAAGATTACATTGATATAATCACTACAAGATATGATAACTAAATGAAAAAATATTTTCATTTGGTAGGCATGAATTTTTTAATATTTGTCTTCAACTAAGAGTAATAATAGAAGAGAAGGAAGAACAAGAGTATGGTGATGTAGACTCATTTGATATTGGATTTGTCTAAATTGCCAATGCTGGATTGGTGGAGCGATGTTAAGACTGCGAATCCATTACTTGATGAAGCAGGAGACCCACCATAACCATCACCATTTCTTACTCAACAAATTGAAAAAATACAAGGTAGAGGAGATATCGGTGAAGAAGAATATTATGATGAAGCTTTGATTAAGAATTTTGATTTTTTGGATCTTGGTCTAAACGTTCTCAAACATCCCAACCCTAAATCTAACCAAAAGGCCATAGATAAAAAGCAAAGGTAAAGCTCTTGCAATTTTTACTAAAAGAAAGAAAAAGGCAAACACTTTTACGGGAAGGGATTAATTGAGAATTAGTGAAAATCCACTCAATGCAATTGATGAACAAGAATCATCACCTTTTGACACTATAGAGAAGTTCGAAATGAGGATAGTGATGTTGATAGTAGTGCTAGTATTCATAGAAGTGATGACAGTGGTGATGCATCTAGTGGAAAAAATTATATTCCCCCTACTCCAGCACCGGAGCCATGGACATGTGAGACAGATTACAAACATACAACTCAAGATTATGATTATGGAGTTAGAACTATTCAATATCAACGTCGATATAAGGGTGACAAATAAAAAGCTTATCATTATCAAGATATGTAGGAGAGTTTAACTGAGATTGATTCAGGTTGAAGTTCATCATACTCAAAGCCTTCTTATTATAACTCTGATGCATCATAGGTGATCCATCATATCAAAGCTCGAGGCATACGTTTATCTTTATCCTGTGCTTGAACTCGTTCTGATTTTAGTGGTGTCAGTTCAAATCCAACTTTCAGTGATGAATCAAGACACGTTGACGGACATAATATTAATATTGCATGTCATGAGATGATTATTTAATCTCAGCGTTGGAGAACTATAGAGTTGATCTAAGCATAATGTTGCAAGAACCAATACTTCCATCTGATTCACACTACTCCTTTTGGTATTAGTAACATATTATGTTATATCAATTTTAATTCGAGTTATTGATAGATCAATTTTCATTAAAGAAAACTATATTTAATTATTTTTTTCTAATAATATTAAGTTGTTTAATAATTGAGAATTTATATAACATCAATATACAATTTATTTTTAAATTATATAAATAAACATATATACCGAAACCGTACTGGCACGATACCGAAACCGTATCGGTCCGATCTGGGACCGAAATCTCAGCCCAGGTCGAGATTAACAAAGTTTGTTGATATTAACGAATGTTATGTTTTTGATTGTTTTTTTTTAATTATTAGCATAACATTAACTAAGGCTGATGAGATTTAAAGGTGTGTAAATTAAACATTTGACCTTTTGCACTTAACTCTATCTGCCTAACTCTACGGTTTTATTAGTTGCCACCATTACGACCCAATTTAAGGTATATGACCAATTGATCCTTGTTCTAGGGGCATGATATTTTTAAATTATACAAATAAACATATATACCGAAACTGTACTGGCACGATACCGAAACCGTATCGGTCCGATCTAGGACCGAAATCTCGGCCCAGGTCGAGATTAACAAAGTTTGTTGATATTAACGAATGTTATGTTTTTGATTGTTTTTTTTTTTTAAATTATTAGCATAACATTAACTGAGGTTGATGAGATATTGGCATTACACAACCCATTTTAAAGGTGTGTAAATTAAACATTTGACCTTTTGCACTTCACTCTATCTGCCTAACTCTACGGTTTTATTAGTTGCCACCATTACGGCCCAATTTAAGGTATATGACCAATTGATCCTTGTTCTAGGGGCATGCTATGTTTTTATGAGTAGCTACCATCACACCATTTTTCTCATATCCTCAAATTGCAACATCAAAAAGATTTTAGTATGTCTAGTAATTTTCTTCTGCTTCAACATTCTTGACCATTAGAATTATTATATGCTTGTCAGGTTTCACAGTGAGTCTGAGTTACTTTTTCTTATCCTCACTGTTTATAACTGTGTTATTTTCTTCTTGGTACTGAAAACTTTAAAATTACTGTGTAGATTGTAAAGCCTGCTATTATCTTTACTTTTCCTAGCATGAAACTTAAACTTGGCGTGAGGACGTAGATTTCAAGCATGGCATCATTTGTTCACACCTTATTTTATTTTTTACCATAAGTATTAATTTTTTTGTAAAGAATAAACGGTAACCAACAAGAAAAATAAAATGTTGAAGAGGAGATTGTAGGTGATAAAAAAAATTCATAAATGATGATTGCTATTGTTGCAAAAGTTTTTGAGATCCTCCTAGAATAAATTTCGTCATGATTAATTATCTGGATTGCTCTGTGTCTAGTAAATTCTCTTTAGGAAATACTTAATCCTCATTTTGTCATTCAAAGAAACAATTTAATTCTATGCTTCTGTCCTTGCATAATAATGATAGTTCGCCTTTTGCTGCTTGTGATCTTAGTGGTTACTATTTTTCTCACATAGTTGCGCTATATTCTTAGCCGGCCTCACCTAGTGGGATAAACTTGGTTGTTGGCTGTTGGTTGTTGTTGTAGTTGTGCTATATCTTTCTGAGAAATATAACTTTAGATGAAAATACAAGGCTGAACCTCTCTTAAAGTAGGTGATATTATGCTAATGAGGAGTCATTCTTTGGATCTGATATTTGGATGATTCAGTAGGAGCAATTCAATTGTAGCTCTTAGAATGAGGCAAATAAGTTAAGATAGTATAAACATTTAAACATATTCTAGGACAACCAAAAATATTCTACAGCTAAACTAGTTGTATTCGTTGGAGCTGAAGGTGATATTTGGAGCTGAAAGTGTGAGGAGTAAGGGGAATCCAAAGGAAACTATTAACTCATGTAATTATAAACAAATTAAGATATACCACATTGTTATTGATGTTGTCTTACATAGAGTTTGCTAGAGAGGTGTGATTCATTTAGTTGATCAACCTAAAATAGATGAGACTAACAAAGTCTGTTGATGTTTACGAATGACATATTTTACATTATTTTTTGAAAAATTATTAGTGTAATATTAACTCAGGCCGATAAGATATTAACATCATGTAGCCCACTGTTAAGGTGATTAAAACAAACTCTTACATATTTGACCAAATATTTCATACTCTAGGTCCTTAAAAGGCCGATAAGATATAATACATTATGTCCTGCTATCAATATTATAGGTTGAGTTGATTGCCAAGATGAAAGTTGTGAATTTTAGAGTAACCACTATTACACCATTTCTATCATATACTCAATCACAACATTTTAGTAAATCTAGTGGGGTAGGTTTTTTTTTTTCTTTCTCATCATCCTTGATTATTAGAATTTAAGTCTAATTCAACATCTATTATTTTTACGGATACCTAACTGGCCTCTTAGTTAACCAAAATCCATTACCTATCTACCTAAAAAAACCTAATCAAGCATCCAACCGACCTAACCCGTTCACTTAAGCCTTGAATATATCCACTCCACTCTTACCAATGTTGCTGACTCCCCCTTCTCAAACTTCTCTTTTTCATCGTCTTCCTCTCCTCTCTCTTCCTTTACCTCTTTCTCTGCTCCACACCAACAACAGCTTTGAAATTTCTTTTATGGATTGTTAAATCTGTTGCTTCTGCTGTCTTTCTTAATCTGTAGTTTAAACTTTGCATTGGGACCTAGATTTGAGGTATGGAATTATTTTCAAACCTTTATTTATTTTTATAAGTATTAAATTAAATGATAACCAACAGGAAAATAAAATGTCAAAAAAAAGATTGTAAGAGGTAGTCAAATTCATAACGATGTTTGACTTTTCTATAAGGTGTTTTGAGATCCTTCCCAGAATAAATTTCATTATGATTAATTTTTTGGATTGTCCTGTACATTTACTAAAACTCTCTATGGAATACTTAATTCATTTTTGTTTTTTTATCATTCACAGGGACACTGCTGGGCAGGAGAGATTTAGGAGCTTGATCCCAAGTTATATTCGAGACTCTTCAGTCGCCATCATTGTATATGATGTAGCAAGTATGATGTTCTATTTACTTGCTGTTAAAATTTGCCAGTCAAACTGGATTATGCTTTCATATTGTTCAGAGGGGCTTAATTAATTATCTCCCTGTTTTGTTAGTTTCTTAAGATTCATAGCTTCTGATCTGTCTCCTTTCAGCTTTTGAAGTTGTTGGTTCTAACTTCTCAGTGATTTAATGTACTATTTTTGATCTGTGTTGTAGGCCGACAATCCTTCTTAAATACTTCAAAATGGATTGAAGAGGTTCGCACAGAGAGGGGAAGCGATGTTATTATTGTCCTTGTTGGAAACAAAACTGACCTTGTTGACAAGAGGTGATTTGCCTTGTGTTGCATTATTACATGACTTGGTGAAACCCTTCTCCCACCATTGTTGAGGCAGCTAATTAAAAAAAAAAATATCTCTATTATGGAAGAATTTTCTTGGGTAAATTTAAAAGGGAAATCCAGCGTGAAAATCAGTAAGCATTGAAAATAGTGTTTGGCTTCTAGTACAACATATTGGATTATAGTGAAGTATTTCATGACAACCTGAAGTAGTGTGTAAATACATAGAAGCTGAATGCCAAAAGTCATCCCTTAAGAATTGATTTATAGTATTGATTCTGGTTGGAATGATCTCCCTCCAATTTGAAATGCAAATATCTAAAATAAACATAAATAGATTGAAGCCAATTCACAAGTTGATTCAGACAGGTAATAAATTTGCCTGGCATTTGTTTAACAGTATTGAGCTGGCTTTATAATTCACCTTGTCATTGCTGAACAAGTTATACAAGCATAATTTTGTAAAGATTAGAATTCTTAGTGTATTAGTACATGCATAGATCAGTTTTCCAATGTTACGGCGAAGATGTAACCAGATTGATGTCAATTTGATGAGGTATGATTATGTAAAATCTACAGAGAAAGTGTTGCCTAATGCCTACTTATCATCAATGACAGAAAGATGCTGAACGTCACTGACTTTTATTTAATTTGATAAATACTGGGTATATAATTTATTTCGGAATTGCATGTTACCTTCCATTATTAGTCTTTTCTAGTCTGTAGCTTCAGTTTTTCTAACAAAATCTTAATTGTATATATCTTAAAGTTATTGATTTCTATAGTCGTGTTTCATGTTCTGTTGAACAGGCAAGTGTCGATAGAGGAAGGAGAAGGCAATGCACAGGAACTTGGTGTCATGTTTATTGAAACAAGTGCAAAAGCTGGTTTCAATATAAAGGTACTTTATTATGTTTTCTTCCCCTGCCTTTCGTTGGATGTGATCTAATATCTTTCTTGCAAACTCTAGGCACTATTTCGGAAAATTGCTGCTGCCCTACCTGGGATGGAAACTCTTTCTTCTACGAAACAGGATGACATGGTTGATGTAAACCTGAAGCCCATAAATGCAAATTCATCCCAGTCACAGTCACAGTCTGGAGGATGTAGTTGTTGAGATTTATTTGGGTTGATCCTGGAATTATTGGCTTCTATCAACAGACAATACTTTTCAGCCTACTTAAATAGGGAATATCTTTAGGAAGATGTGCAAAAACTAGTATCCTTTTCGTGTGTAATAATTTTACAATTAACATGTTCATACCAGACCAGGTTGTAGGGCTTGTGTATTTTGCAATCGCTGCAAGTTGTGCTTTAGTTCAAAAGTAGTTTAAACTAGAAAACAGTCATCATTTTAAACTTGGCTTATAGGTGCTATGGATAGAGTTCATTGTTCATGTCCTTTGTTGCATAAATCAGTATAGTTTACAGTTTATCAAGAGATGCGATGCAACCCATTGCTGGACTTTTTAATCAGTTGTGTGGGTATTTTGTTTTATTTATTGCAAACATTTGGTTCCAAATTTAGTAACTATTTCATGATTTGAGTTAGCCAGCTTTCTTTAGAGCTACTTGACTATTTGGAGCCAATAATCTTGTGTGTTTGGTGGATCTATTCAACCATCTGGAGCAAAAGTTTCAACGAGGTATACTTAAGATTGTTGAGAATACCCTTTTGTTTATGAATGGAATCATGTTCAACAACTTTTCATATATCTTGAGAAATGAAAAGATCTTGCATTTGCACTTCTTCAAATATAGCTGTGTTGATTATCATATAGTAGATTTACATAATCGAGCAGGGTTGAATCCTGAGGTTAAGGAATTACCCTCTCATGTGATGGTTAGTTTTGGTTTTCTGATTTAATCTCTCAATAGTATAGTCGTGGGGGATTGCTAGGGTGATGTTTTATCTTTTCATAATTGATTTGATTATAAGTATATATAAACATGGTTGGTTGTAGTAGAGATGGCCAACATTTGGCAGAAGTTATAGGGATAAAGATTGTGCCTCTGGAGCTAGGAGACGAGTAGATCTGATTTCAAATTTGTAGGAAATTGTTAGTAGTTTAGAATCAAGGAGAGATTAAAGTTTTATTTACTCATTGCACTTCACGTACCACATTGCATCTCCTTATCATATAGACCTTTTAGATAATGCTAAAAGCCTAGATAATGTAAAAGAAGAGTTCAAGCATGACATTGTATTAGGCATGAGGTAAGAAAAAGTAGACTGGAAATTTCATCTAAAACTCATTTTCTCATTTGAAATGAGAAGGTATGATGAAACACATATAAGAAAGGCACTTTAATTCCCTTTGTGCTCATTGGATTTTCTTAAAGATTAGATTTTTTTAAATAAGTAATTTAACTACCTTAATAACTTGGGAGTGCCCAAGTTGGTAAGTCTGCCTCGTCCCCTTTTTGATTTGTCATTTTACTTTTGTCGAGATAAATATATATTTTCTTTGCGAATTTGATGGTGGAGGAATCAAAATCTAGCTGATGGCTGATATGCCTTGTCCTTTTGCAATTTAACATAATCTTCTTGTCATATTTGGCAAAATTTTGAAAAACTACACTCAAATTTATTTATTTATTTTCCAAAGAAGACGGCCTGATTTATAAACGCCTAAAAATATTTGCATCCATTTCAATAAAATAAAATATAAGGCAATAATCAAAGGGCACTTTTTCCATTATATATATATATATATATATATATATATAAAT
>JBAMIB010000125.1:3308703-3320942 GCA_037177415.1 Kaempferia rotunda | reverse complement strand
TCGAATGTTCTTTCTATGAGTTTCTGTTTTCACCCTGAGTTCACTACCAGTCGATTGGTACTCGAGTATATCCCTTATTGCACTTGTCCTCACAACTCTCTTGACTCTTCCTTTGCAACTTTGACCTCTTGCCTTTAAGCCTCCTTCCTTTGGCTCTTGTCCCTCGGATGCATACGAACTCATGGCTCGTCTCCATGCCATCCTTCGCGTTTGCCTCGAAGTGCTTCCCTCGGCTTTGTCTTTGTTGCCTCGTCTACGGTCCCTCGGATGCGCCATCCTTCATCGGACTCGAAGCCATCAAGCAGAGTCTCCATCCTCGCCAGAGCCGCGCTCCTGGACTTCACATGCCAAGCCTACAATTGGACTTACGTTGTCAAGGCCTCACCCTTAGGCTTACACCGACAATGCCTCCACTTGGACTTTCTCCATTTGCACCTGCACACTCCATATGCATATCAGTACACAGCGCAAATCCTAATTTAAACTTTACCCAAACATCAAAACCTTGGGCCCCAACTATTTCTCCAACAATATACTTGGCATTTCTTTGCCATGTCCATGAGGCCCCTCTTTTCTTCTGATTCTTCAGTGTATAACAGTCTTCGGTAGCATGACTTCGGGACTGATGATAGGAACAGAAGAGCTTCGGTTTCAAGCCTATGGGAGCCTCTTCTATATTTTGAATTGTCCTCCCGACTGGGTGATGCTTTGGCTTAAATGTGTGAAGTTCTTTTGCCTTAGTCGGGTGGGGTGGAGCTTTCCGCTTGGGTCGTAGCTCTTGTTGCCCAAGTGATGCTAAGTCTCTTCTTCGGGCGGCTTACACTTCTTCCACATTCACATATTTGACCGAACGGCCAAGTAAGTCATCAATGTTAGCTGGAGGCTTCCTTACCAGTGATCTGAAGAAATCTCCCTTCGAGAGGCCTTGTGAAAAAGCACTCACTAATATCTCGGAGGTGGCATGAGGGATATCTTGTGCTGTTTTGTTGAACCTATTAATGTAGTCCTCAATTCTTCTTTGGGTTTTTGCTTAACTGTAAACAGATTCATGGAGGTTTTATGGTATCATATACTACTAGCAAAGTGATGTAAAAATACCGTCTTGAATTCTTCAAATGAATGGATGGAGTTGGGAGGAAGTTTGAAGAACCATCTCTGCGCAAATCCCAAAAGAGTAGTTAAAAATACTTGGCATGTTAACCCATCCGTATACTAGTGTAATTGAGTCATGTGCTCAAATTTACAGATATGATCTTCAGGGTCAGTGGCCCCTGTGTATTCTACCGTGGTTGGAGGTTTGTAATAACGAGGCAGGGGATCATTTAGGATCTTATTATCGAAAGGGGAGATCTTACGATCCCCCCAACCGACCCCCTCTTGCTCCTGGTAGGATCTTCTTTTGGGCATGGGTGTTCTCGGTAGATGATTGCTTTGATTGAGCGGGCTCTCGAAATCCCCTTGGTGCCACTTGTGAACCCCCATTTAACCTAGAGGTTGGTGGAGATACAGGCTCATTCCTTGCCGGTGGGAGAGGATGGGTTTGTCCCAACGACCTTGTAGATTGTTGCTTCACCTGATTCACGGGGTATTGTTCCAGCGCATCTTTTACCGCCTCAGCGTCAAGGCGTGTTTGTTCCCCTCTTGACAACGTGATATGTCCAGCTTCTTCTATGAGTTCTCGGTTAAGACAATTAGATTCCCACAGACGGTGTCAATTTGATCATGCTCCGAGATGTTTCAGGAAGTTCAGCTAATTTTTCACTGTTCAAGAGAGATGTCCCATTTCATTTTATTGCTCCCTATTTATACTTGATTTTATACCCTTCATCTTCTCATACAATCAAGACCCTTAATAAGATATATTTATTACATGCTATTCATATCTTCCATCTTCTTTAATTAATAACTACATTTATTATGAGAGAATTGAGGTACGGGGCAATCAATGAACTCATTATTGGTTCATTGATTGCCAGGGGACTCTTCGTAGTTCGCATATCAGTAATACGACCCTTTAGAGATGTCATTCGGTGTGACCCTTCCTTGCTCTGTCTTATTGGGTCTACTTATGCATCTCCCGAGCGGCCTGTATCTTTTGGTCGAGTGATCATAATCAGAGCACGGTGTCGAGCGGTATTTTACCTATATGCCGCTTGGTCTGGTATGATGTTAAGCCTGTATGGGTCATTTGGTCATTATACATTCTTGTCAGTTCACGTGGCAAAATGCCACATTAACGTGTTTTACTTTTCTTCATTTCATTGTGGGGTTGGCAATGAAAAATGGTTGAGGTGAACGAAACCATCTTTTTGCTAAAGTGCGAGGTCAATTGTGGCAATTGCGAACGACCTCACAACCATGATCTACTTGTTCACTTGCAACTTCATCGAAGCCATGAGGTAGCCATGAGGTAGCAAGTGGACTCTTTGAGGCTGCAAGGTTGCTCTTGCTCATGTCAAATCCGACACAAACTTTTTGAATTTTTTTTTCCCCTTCTTTTCACTGGTCTTTCCTTTCTTTTCTAGGAATTTTTTCGCCAAAGAGTAAATAGGAGGAAACAAATTATTTGTCCAAAAAAAAAAAAGAAGATAGAGAGTCTAAAAGACCGAATAATTGGTTACAAATTAAATTGATCCGACACAAACTTATTGAACTTTTCTTCTTTTCATTGGTCCTTCCTTTCTTTTCTAAGAATTTTTTCACCAAAGAGTGAATAGGAGTAAACAACTTATTTGAAAAAAAAAGATAGAGACTCTAAAAGATTGAATAATTAATTACAAATTAAATTGATCGAACCGGTTAAATTAAAATTAAATAAATTTAATTTTTTAGATAAACCAAATTGACTAAATTGTACTATCAAACTAATAAAAATTAATTAATTAAATTTATTTATTTATTAAACTTTTTGAATAGCACATTTATATTGAAGTCTATTGATCTTAGACAGAATCAGGATTAAAGTAGACGATTTTTAATTAAAAAAAAATTATTTCAGGTACAATAAGCATTTGATATGTCATATCATTTAATAAATTTAATCAAAATTAAAATCAAATCGAATAAATTTTGGAATAAATTGAAATATTTAAGATTTTTTCAAAATAAATAAAATTTTAAATTAATTGAATCAATATTTCACCAATTAATCCCACGTAATCAAGTTGGTATTTGGGTGATAGATTATTATATAAGAGAAGGATCAAATCTCCAAGGAATAATCTCTTAGGGAATAAATTTCTTCGTAATTAGAAAGGTCTCTCAATTATTGAAATTTATTTTCTTTATGTCGGTGTTGAGGGGCTTTTGGGATGATTGAGTGACCTTTTTGACATGTGTTCAACAACTTGAACACTTTCTTCATAGGTTTCTCACTTTCTTATTGAAAAACCTTTTACTCACTTTGCCATCATGTGCCAAGTATCCGATCTTTCAAGCCGATTAATCTTAAATATGACCGACTAGCTCTTATAAGCGTTTTGCCATTGCACCAAGCAACCACTTATGAAATAGATGCCGAATCCATGCTTCTGCTTCACCTTCACGATGATGCTGGAACAATCACATTATCAAAAAAACATATGCAAATTCTTTCAGAAACTAGAGGAGAAAACAGGTTTGCTTGTCAAATAGATAAATTTCGAATGCTTTCTCGATGGTTCTAAGTTGTTGAAATTTCACGAAAATGAATAAGAGTGGCAACTACAATATCACGCTGAAGTTGTCTTGATTTTCCTATATGAAATGAATCGCCAATGATTTTTTCTATGCTTGAAGTAAGGTCATAAGACAATATGAAACGTTTAGGAAGCTTACGTAGGTGCAAGTTTGCCAAGGCAGTCTAGCACTTCGCCTCGCCTAGCGCAATTCTTCGGCATTGGATAGTTGAATTCTTCGATTTATGGCTGTTAAGCGAATGTATTGCTTTGTTGTTAATGTGAATTCCACTACCTGTATCAATAGTTGTTGCATCGTCTATGGTAGTCGTACCTGAAAGCCATTCGTAAGAACATATGCACAAACAATCAACCTTCAAGATGATTGCCTTCTATGGCTTCAACCATCAACAATGAAGAATATGTTTGACTGAGATAAACAATCGAAGATATTTTAGAAATGCAAACTCACTGAACCGGCTAGTTTTTCTGCCTTTTTATAGAGTTATCAGAGATAGGATAGTCATTGACTGAAACTCTAGATCCACTATGCCCTTGCGATTGATTAAAGGGTCGAAAGTTCTTCTTTATGAGGCCAGCAAAAAAAGAATCACTACTCTTGACGACCCTCAATTTGATTTCATCTTTGCTCATCTCGTCCCACAAATCTTGAGACAGATTGACAAGTACATTCTCATTGTCTGACAAATCCATCTCGGTAGTTGTAAGGAACTAGATCTCTAAACATGTAAAAAGCGCAGTGTAAAAATAAAATATTTAGTCCTTTTCATGGATCTATGCGAAGGAAACCGTATCTAAGTTTGTTAAAAAACTTATACCTTTGTCGCGTGAGCACGATCTTCCAACTATTAGGATCTCAGTACGATCAAGTGTTCGCGCCTCTATTGCTATCCACACAAACACACTTTATTTTTCTTACAAACTCACGGACTTGGAGAAGACAACCACTCAAAATTGTGCTAGCAACCCACAAGAGAGGTTTCAGCCAAAGAGGGAGAAGAAGAAGATGACTAAAGAAGAAAACTAATTCACTTGATGAAAAAATAAATTCAAAACTCTTTTTGTACTGATCTAATCAAAACTTTAATTGATATTAATGTTCCATTAAGTCAATATATGAGTCTTATTCTTCATCTACGTGACCAATTCAAAATTAGTCATTCATCTTTCTTGATGAATTCAAGTTCATGTTGAGTGTGACTCACCATGTGACTTAATGAGTCTAACTAATTGATCATATCCGAATTTTATCATGTGACTTATTGAGTCAAACTCACATGAATCCAAATTGATACAATTAGTCTAATTCGAATTGGATTCTATCCAATAGTTGGGCTCAATTAAATCTAACTCAATGAGTCTAATTCGAATTAGACTTAATCCAATGATCCATCATATGCACTCATTAATCTCTATTAATTATCTTTAATGGGTTGAATTTTAGCATATTGGATTAACCATTAACTCAATAAATCAATTCATATCCACTAACCCAATAAGCTTAATCATCTCATAATTGGATCTTAGGGCTAATATTAATAGTAGCCACTTGCCTGAAGTCTCCACTTGAGTGCATGCTCTCCCTATTTCCGGATTCATCAGTCGATAAAAATATGAGTATCCCCAATGTTCACGAAGTGGTAAACTCGAAACTCATGAAATCACACTCTCTTGGCCTTTGACATAGCCAAATGTAGTCGACGATAAAGCCAATACATGTGTTCTATCTAACTCATTTGAGTGTAGATTGTGTTCCGATTCTGTCAACTTCATATCGTTAATTGAGAAAGTGCAAGGCAAAACTAGCTTCTCATTCCTAGATCGGGGGCTATCATTTGATGAATTCTTCTTCTTCGAACATGAGGATGTCGCAACAGATGATATCACAAATTTTATCATTCATACTTGACCGAAATTAACTTAAAGCAAGAACCATAGCGCAAACAGAACTTGCTCTTCTTAGTAGAAATGACTTCTCGGGCAATTGCAACCAAAACTCAATGGTCCATCAACCATATAAAGATTGTGATTACTCACAAGATAGGGACACCTTTGATGATCGAATATCATGGTCGACACTCTCGTAGGAACCGCTAATGGTCTCTAATAGCAATGCAAGCATGAGCAAGCTGGCTGATGATAGAAACTGTCATGGTGATAAGGCATCACATGATTTGGATTAAACTGTCCACAATCGAAAGTGTCGAAGGGAGCTCTCCGATGAGCGAAAGGATCGCATAACCATGTAGATGACTCCGAGCATTATGGTCATTCATGGAAGCCAAACACGACGATGAATTAAGGTTCAACGAGGAATAGGAACTCGGCCAAGTTGCCTTGTTATCCAAAATAACACCAGCCTTCTCTACAATTGAACTCTAAGTTCATCAAGCACTCTCAAAAGCTTCACTTGGTCTTGTTCAAGGCAGCCAATTCTTCTTGCATCATGAAAAAATCATGGGACTTGATCGCCAGTGAGTCACATAGTCAAATAAAATTTGAATTCGTATTTCGTATGCGAACAAAACATCTATCCTCTTATACAAGACTTAGATAATATTGTCACCTCGGAGCAGTGCGGTGGTTAAGGCATGAGAGGTTGCCACATGAGAGCTTGAGGTCAAAACTCGGCATGTCAGAGTATACCTCCCCATGCCTTGACCTTGTGCACTAATGACTAGTAGCCATCCATGATTTACATCCTCCATGCTGGCTTAGGAACGAGTTGGCGGGGGCGCTCGAGTGAATCACCTTTTTCCACACAAGAATAGGATAATGTTGACCCCATATGTCGGACTAGTGGCTAGCGCATGCGATGCTGTCACGATGAGATCTGGAGTTCGAAACTCAACAAAGTCGAGTAAAAAGCCTCCCGCATGTGCTAGTCCATATCCTTATAGCTAGTAGTCTCCCATGATTTACTTCCTCCGTGTTGGCCTGGGGTTGGGTTGGCAGGGGCACTGGGAGTGAGCGCATCGCCTTTTGCCGCCAAGAATAGGATAATGTTGTAATACAATTAAAGTCCCACGTCGTAAAGGTATAAAAAAGAAAAGTCTGAAATAGGTCAATGTGACTAGATGCTTACGATGAGGTATAGAAAAGATCAAGAGTGATTGGATTATTATGGAGAGGCCCGGAGCAGGTCAAGGTGACCGAATGCTTACTAGGAGGCCGAGAGAAGGTCAAGAGTGACCTAATGCGAATGCTTGCGGGGAGGTTTAAGTCAAGGTAGCCGGATGCTTGCTGAGAGGCCCATAGTAGTTCAAGAGTGATCGGATGCTTACGAAAAGACTCGGAGTAAATCAAAGTAACTAGATGCTTACGAGAAGGTCTGAAGTAAGTCAGGGTTACTGAATGGTCGCGGGAAGGTTTGGAGCAGTTCAAAAGTGATCGAATGCTCATAGAGAGACCAAAAGCATGTCAAGGTGACCAAATGCTGCAAGAAGGCCCATATCAGGTCAAAAGTGATCGAATGCTCGTGGAGAGGTCTGGATCATGAGAGTAATGACGATTCTTCATTTGTGGAGAGGATTATTCGGATACAATCAAAGTCCCACATTAAAAAGATGTGGAAAATATCATGGAGTTAAAAGGATATAAAATATCTCCATTAACATGAGATCTTTTAGATAAAACTTAAAAATAAAATCATAAAATTTTAGACAAAGTAAATAATATCATATCATTATAGAGATAGATGAATTTTATTTAGTTACCAAATGGATAATATTTTAAAAAAAAAATATATGTAAATTACTTTTTGATCACAACAGGTATGAAGGATTGACACGAAGAGGACCGCAGTTAAAGCGACTCACTCAGTTGTAGAGCATTATTTTTCCTTTTTTTATTTTTTATTTTTAATTTTTTAATTTTTTAATTTTGATAATCTAATGCTTACGGGGTGCTTGGTAGGCGGGTTTAGGAGACTGAAATGGGAATGAAATCTGTTTCATTCTCATTTTTAATGTTTGGTAGACAGGAATCAGAATAATTGTATGGTTATCATACCCTCAATTTTATAACTCATACCTCATAAGTTATAGCTAAGCTCATTCCCCTCTCAAATAAACATCCTCATCTATGTAACTCTTATCTTTCACTCATGTGCTCGGAGTATAGCTTAACATTCAACTTCATATAACTGCAGTTTTGTAGAACTTTTTTTTTAATTTTAAAAGTAATTTATGATCACATAAAACATCCGACGCTCTCCTCCATCTTAACTTTCAACATAATTCATCATCAATTGCTTATTGGCGAATCATCAATTGCTTATTGGTGAAAAAATATCTCTAGATCAAATTAATTAAATTTTTATCAATTTAATTTGTTTGATTTTTATAAAAAAAAATTATTTTTTTACCAAACCACATAATTAAAATTTTAAAATAATTAAATAGCGTAGATAAATAATTTTAAAATGATCAAATGTGTACTCATTTCTAATTTATCCCTGTTGCATTGAACGCGTGAGAGTTGACTACAGAGGCGCTGCAACTGAATTCTCGAGCGTTTTGGAAGGGATAATAAATATACAATGGAGAGGAAATTATGTAGGATGATATTCAATCAATCTCACTAGTTTCTAAATTAGACGACCCAGTGTCCAGTGATGCTAATTTTCTACAGGACTCATCTGGCGTTGAACGACGACTTGTATGCACCCATGGACTTGAGTCTTCGACTGACTGGACTCGTTGTATATATATTTTCCCCTGGAATATAATTTAATTTAACTTCAGTCTTCCACCGACTGGACTCGTTGTATATTTTTCCCTGTAATATAATATAATATAATTAAATTAATTGCCGTCGTGTTTGATCAAAACTTGCGGCTGGTCTCCGTGCCAGTTTTGGCAACGAGTGGTAATGTAAACAGGAGACGTCGCCGTTGATTTTAAAAAAAATCACGAATCACGATGGTGAATTACTGATACACGACCGAGTCAGCCGCATGCATGGCGGTGTAGAGATGACTCATTCGCCCTGTCGACACGGCCAGTTGACTGGTATATATATAGCGGCGTTATTATTAGGAGTTATCTATGATTTATTTATTCTATATTAGCTTGGAGATTGGTATAGACGTTGGAGATGAACGAATCATCTTTTATACAAGATGAATAATTTGATTTCATAAAAATTTATCATTAATTATCAAGATAAATTTAAAAGTGCTTGTAACTAACAGTCCAACATCTCAAATTTAAATCTTATCTAATGTATTTCGGTCCGACAACCATGGTGAGTCACTCAAATCCCATGGAATTTACTTTGCTTTCATCAAGTCTGATCAGCTTCTCTAAATTCGATTAGATGTAGTCGATTCCCACGAAGAATAACAAGGATTTGAGGAATGACTAGAGTTAGCCAGTGAGATCCTCCGTTGTCTAATAAGTCATATGAGGAGCCTCAAAAAAGATTGAAAAAGAAAAGCAAAGGGGATAAATGAACAGAGAAATGATGAAAATGAAAGTAGCAATATGGCAATTGTTCATTGAATTGGTCCTTGGATTCAGCATACCTTTCGTTGGAGCAGTAAAGTAACTTTTATAGAGGAAAAAAACAAACTCAACTCTTTAACTGATTGAAGCCGCCTTACTTTAATGAATGTGACTCTTCCTTAGACTCCAACGGTTAAGGCTTTTCAGATGAACTATAAATAGTCATGATTTTTCCTTCAACTCCGGCCTCACTTTTGGAATAGGTAATTAATATTTATATTTATAACCTTCTCCATGTTATTATGTATTTATGTAAATGGATGAGGATCTAACTTCTTTTATATTGAATCTAGATAGCTGATATGGGGTCCTCTGCATGCATGATGGTGCGATAGTTGAGATATGAAAGATTATCATATGAGGTCACTCAGCACGTTTGAATATATATACACCCTCATGCCTTAATCATTTAAACTAATGATAGATAGCTACTCGTAATTTAGCTCTTCCGTGTTGACCCAAGGATAGATTGACATAAGCGCTGGGACTAGCGAATCACCTTTTACTATAAAGATAATTGATGTGGGTGCTCAATTGGTTAGAAAGAGATCATTTTACTATAATAAGATAATAGGTCAAATTTTAAAGTCTACCTTTTGTCTATTTTACTAACCTGACTTTTTTTTATTATAAGTCTGATAACGAATGTCATTTTAAGTTCAATATCAAGTTTAAAAAATCAAACCAATTTATTTTCTAAAGGTGGAGCTAATAATTAATAATAAAATAATATCGTATATTTGACCCTTATAAAATAATTAAAAATAAATTATTTTACGATGTAATTATTTAAAATATTGTATTTCATAAATTATTAGTAATAATCTTACTCCATTCTTTTGAAAATAAATATATTTGATAAGTTAAAAATTATACAAATGACTATAATTAAATTAAAATTATAAGTTAATTAAATTAAAATTATAAGTTAATTAACTTATTAATTAAAAATTATAATTTTTATTTAATATTTAGTGTTTAATAAAATTATTTTTTTTTAGAGCTTAGAGTTTAATGTTTAAGATTTAGTATTAGTGATTCTGTCTGGAAGGCGGCCGGTCGGACACCGGAATCACTCGGCGCAAGTCCGACGAGGAGGTTGCTGGCTGGGACTCGGCGGCACTCGGCGAAGAAGCTGCGATGACCTCCTCCGCTTGGCAACACTTGGGGACGAGAAACAGTCGGTACAGCACTCGGCAACAATTGGAATCTGCACACACTCAGCCGACCAGGAACGTTAGCAACCAAACAGGGATCGCCGCCCCGTGTTTGGTCCTCCGACGCTCAAGTTAGTCCGAGTATTTAGTGGAGAGAGAAGCAAAGCTTCCGCGTAGTGTTTCGCAAAAAAGAGCGTACCTTTAGCCCTCTTATCGAGGACTATTTATAGGTGAGAATACCACTGACAGCTGACAGACACACGTCAATTTCTCTCCATGTTGGGCTTGGGTCGCACATTATTCTCCGGTCACGTGTCACTTTCTGATAGGTTGCCAACTGTCTAGGAATATTCTCTGACACGTTGTTACACTAAGCGACAAAGGACTTTTGTCTTCTTTGGCCGCCCGGACGGCCGGTCTAGGAATATTCTCTAGCATACGGTTACACTAGGCAACAGAGGACTTTTGTCTTCTTTGGCCGGTCGGATGGTACCGTCATGGTTGCTCAGCCATGTGATCCGATCAACATTTTACCTTGGCGCTTGAGCTTACGCCGACCGGTCTTTTTCTTCGGAGCGGGTCTTCAAGGGTTGTGTCTATTAGAGTGCATGCTCCCTGTAGACTGTCTTCTCCTGTTGATGGAACATTGACCTTGGCGATCTGACTCGCCGACTGGCCGTCTGCTATCCGGGCTGTTGACTCTGATCTTTAGTGAGCCCTGGGAACTGCTAAATCGGATATGTCTGATCGGTCAACTAATTACCTGACCGGGTGTGGCATCTGATCGGCCGTGATACCCGGTCGGATTTAAGGGAGGCTTACATGGCTTTCCTGTTGACCTGCTGAACTGGCATCTATCTTGACTTTGATGCTGACTTGGCCTTTCCGTTGATCGGATCTTGACCCCGGACCAATTAGTATTTAGTATTTAACCTAAAGAAAGTAAAAATTAAATAATAATAATAATAATACTAGATGTTCATTGAAACTTTTGTTTATACATTTGAAAGCTCTTCACCAGTATGGGTCAAGTTATACATTACACTGGTTAGGCACTTAATCCAGATAGATATTCAGGAAATCAATGGATCCTTCACTTGCAACTGAAAGATTATCCTTCAGATTTAGACAGAGAATGGGTCGCCCGCTCAGAACCAGCAGATCAATTAAAACACTAGCACACTTCAGTACAAGTAACTAGTTATGGGACTGACATGATGATCCATCCGCATGTCTTCTCGCTGGAGAAACTTATAAGAAAAGATCTACTATGCTTTTTGCCACCATTACAAAAAGAAGAATGAATGATAGATTTCTAAGAAATTAGTTAACTTAGCAAGAGCAGCCAATTCCTACTTAGTAGGATGGTTGATGCAGGCACCCAGAGCCACTAGCTCTCGATTTCACAATATTTTAAAATCCCAACGGTAATGTGTTACTGTTCTTGAAAGAACAGTAGCAAAGTACAGCTGGTCTTTGAAGAATAGCAGGAATATGTAGTTGTTCTTTCAAGAACAATAGTATGGTGTTATTGTTCTTTCAAAAACAGCAGCACCGTGATACTATTTTTGAAAGTCCAACAACACACTGTCAAAATCAATATTTTGAAGATAAACAATCCATGGGTGGTGCTTGTCTATCAAAATAGTGCATTCCAGCTGTTGATTAAATTCCATGGAATGTGTTGTTAATAAACAAGTGTAGAAAAAGGAGAGGATGGAGATGAACTGTACAAATTGAAGGAAAACCCTAACTCTAAGCGCATGAGCTGATCGCTGAAGATGATGGCTTGGTTCTAGGGTCTGACCTGGGGGAAGAGAGGAGCGAAATGAGAGGGGAAAACGGTTTAAGGCTTTGGTTTTGAACAGCAACGACGTGAGGAAGGGAAAGGAAAAGAA
>JBAMIB010000125.1:3275947-3286280 GCA_037177415.1 Kaempferia rotunda | reverse complement strand
CTTGGACTTTACCTGTTGTACCTGTCTCCTGCAAGCTCACCATGCATATCAGTACAACAATAAACCTAACTTAAACCAATGTCCAAACATTAAAACCTAGGGCACCAGATTGCTCCAACAAATCTCAGTCGCACGCTGTCACATTCTTTTTACTTATTTCTAAATCTATTGCCCTAATATTTTCAGTCTCAGTCGTGTGGTTCTTTCCTTTGGTGTTGGGAGATGCAAGGATACCTCATTCAACACTCTGACCATTGATGCCTCTGTCACGCTCTTCTTACTTCTAAACCCGTCACCCTACCACTGTCAGTCTCAGTTGCACACTTTTTTCCTTGGGTATTGGGAGGTGTCAGGGATACCTCATTCACCCCTCCCTCCACCCCCGACCGTCGATGCCTATGTCGCACTCTTCTTACTTACCACTATACCTGCCATCCTACCCCTGTTAGTCTTTGTTGCACGCTTCTTTCCTTTGGTGTTGGGAGGCCCCGGGGAAACCTCATTCGCCACTCCGACCGTTGATGCCTCTGTCCGCTCTTCTTACTTACTTCTAAATCAGTCGCCCTACCACTGTTAGTCTCAGTTGTGCGCTCCTTTCATCTGGTGTTGGGAGGCATCGGGGAAACTCCATTCACCCTCTTTGACCGTCGATGCCTTTGTCGCGCTCTTCATACTTACTTCTAAACCCATCACCCTACCATTATTAGTCTCAGTCGCCTGCTTCTTTCCTTTGGTGGTGGTGGGAGGCGTCGTGCAACCGCCATCGAGCTTGTATGCCTGTGCTGCATCCGCTGCATGCACTTCTTCATCGACGTCATGGTCATATTGGGAAGTTGAGAGGTGGAGAATGGCATAGACGAGCGCAAAAAGATCGGAGAAGAGAGGTGCTACTTAGGGTTTGTAGGGCATGAAAGTGTAATGTGGTGATGGGAATTTTTTTAGCTCTAGGGTTAAATCAATTAGTTTTCCCTTTTTAAGGTTTAGGGGTTGGGTTATAGTATTCTAGCTAAAAAAAATTTACACTAAAAAATTTTAAATGCTCATTTGGATAATACATGTATCTAGGAGGTTTAGGATTTATTATTTAAGAAATTTTTTATTTTTAAATAATTAAAAAATATATATCCAGGAGCCTAGATTCCCTGTCATGTACAGTTCTACGGTGTAAGGTCCTCAAAATAACATAATTCTCTCTCTCTATATATATTTTAGTATTTTTGATATATTCATTTAGATTTAGATTTTAAATTTTATAAATTTTATAAATTGAAACATCATAAATCAATCTCCTATTATATTGTAAGTAGTTGATATACATTAATTGAATAACAATTGCGTAATTTAACTGACTCATTTGATTATCCAATGTCTTTTTTTAATCAGTTTGATTTATTAAAAAAAATAACTTTGATGGTAAAATTTAACCGGTTCAATTTGTTCATACAAAAAAAAAGTTTAACTGTTTTGATTTGTTTGGTTTGATTTTAAACCGATTGCTTATTCTTAATTATGGTAAGAAGAGATAGAGTAAAGAAATCAGATAAGTTGAGTTCGAACTAAGTTGTTTTAAATGGGCTATATAGTTAAACTCAAGTGGAGGGAAGGATATCCAACCAGATGAATTCATCATGGTTTTAGGGTTTGACCGCCAACATATAATACATTAATTAATTTAGAAAAATATCGAAGAGGGATGTCTTCACAGTTAACACTCGCGAACGGCTGCCGCTCTTTGTCACACGGCTATTTTTTTTTCGAGAAATAAAAATGCTGTGTTACCTTTAAGCAGTAAATTTTGTGTTTGCTGTGGAGAGGAAAGAAGACGGTATAAAGCTGCTGATAAATTTAGGATAAAAAAATTAAATAAGTTAGAGAATTAATATATTTATTAAATTGTTTTTAATTTGATATTTTAAAATTTGTCAGTATGGAAATAAACAATGAATTTGTGACGGGACTTCAAAAAAAATCAAAATTATTAAATAATTTTTTTTCACAAAAAATAGAAGCGGCTGAGGCCCATCCTAGCGCAAGCGGCTCCCTAAGTTTTAATTCTTCTGTTTTCTCGTAAGCAAGAAAAGTAGAACAAAATAAGAAGGCTCTGTCAATTATGTGTGTCTAATATTATATTTTTTATTCATATAAAAAAATAATTATAATAATTATTTACGGAAAAATTGAATTACACGTGGAGGGTGTTTTAGTCAATTCACCATCTCGTCCACTTCTTTAAAGCTTCTCCCTTCCGTCCATTTGCTTTCCCGTGTCACTCAGTCATCGTTCTCGTGTGCTCTTCCCCTCTCTCCTCTACTTCGTGTTCATCGAGCGGTCGCCGAATAGATCCGGAGAAAATGCCTAGGAATGTGTTCTCCGGCTCCATTAGCTCCCCCAGGATCGACGTGGCTATCGACATGGGGAACCCCTTCCTTAACCGCACCGTCGACGGCTTCCTCAAGATCGGAACGGCGAGTATCGAATACATGCTTTCGGTTCGTTTGATATTCGTTTCTGATCCTCTTGTTAATCCAGGTAGCTGCCTCCAGGGTCGCTGCGGAGGAAACCTTTCATTTTATTCATAAAGGTTGTCTTGTTGCTCTTCTCTTTGATGCGTTGTAGAAATGTGTCTCAGAAATCTGATATCAGAAGGAAAATTATATTATTTTACTTTCATTTACTGTGATCCGAAATAAGATACAGATATTATTATTGAACTTAGGTGAATGTGATGAAAAAGAAAAATAGATCTGCGCTAGAATTAATGCATTGTTGCCTGTTAGAGCGTCAATTCAACTTGCATAGATTAGTACATGAGCAGCCAAAGAAACTATTAGGAGCCTTAGGGAATGTAGATACAAACTAAGGATAACCTTCGCCTATGATTGTTCATTGCAACATTCTCTAAGAAGTATTGCTGAACTAATTGAACAGCTGGACCAATTAGCATTTGTGTTGCTTTTGATATGTTCCTTCTTTTATTCACACCTATTACATGATTGTTTATATTTTGTATTTTGCGTCAGAAGTTGGATAGACTCTCCATTAGTATCATTAGACATTATTAATGATACACATAAAAAAGACAAGAGAACACAATTTGAGCACTTATCATCAAGGTGTGGCTCTGCAGTTGTGTGGACAACTATTTGTGTATTTTTTATCCAGGAAAATAATAAGAAGTTCATTATCTACCATGAAGATTCTCAGTTACTATAGTTTTTTGGATTTTTCTTTGATTTAACATTACCTCTTTGGAAGAGGAATTTATGAAAATTTGAGTGCTATGTAATTGAATAGTTCTGTATAATTTGTGGATTTGTGCTATTGTCTTCAACTTGTTATTAACGAGCTTCTCTGCCTTTATATATTTATGTGTTTAGTGAAAACTCTTGAAAGACTTATTTTACTACAGTGATTTTCTGGACTTTATTCGCACTCTTGAATGTAACTAGGAGATATCTTACATTTCAAAGTGCAATCTGATTATTTGGACAAATGTGACAAGCAATTACAATTTTTGCAGGGAGTCTCAACAAAGGCAAAATCGAGGATGCTGTATGTTCTAAATACTATTCTTTTAATGTTAAAGTTCAGCGACATTTGGTGCATGCTTTATGTTGTCAGCTAATTGTTTCTCTTTCACAGCATAAAGTTAATAAGCCGTCATCAAAATAGAATAATGCTCAACTGAAATTTTGTGTGACACCTCTTCTTGTATTTCTCAATAATATTTCGAAAAAAGCATGAATGCATTATTCTTCTGGGTAAAACTATCCGAATTCAGATGATCAAAATATAACATTTTGATGCTTTGTCACTTCCTTCAGGTCTTTTTCCTATTTGGTAATAATTGTTGCTGTTTTAACCTTCCCAATTAGTTTTGGCTCTCTTTATCTTCTATCTTTGCACTCCATTAACAATATCTTCTACTTGGTTTAGAAAAAAGCTTGATGCATGTGTCACGTAACTATTGCATACAAGTTTGGTTAGTTTATCTCACTAATTAACTCCTTTTTTTGTCAGGAAAAAGAACCCTGACATATTTAGCTGCAACTGAAGTTTAATGTTCTTTATGTTGCATTGTTTACAAAACCAATAAAAGTACTTGATAAATAGCTTTCACATTCTCAATATGCAAGTTCTCTCAATACCTTTCCTCATTTATTTGTTTTGCAAATTGGTGTCTCTTTTGGTCCTTTTCCCAATAGAACTGTTTTATAGTTTCACTGACCTTGTGATTTCATTGCAGCTTAAAAGAATGTGTAAAGAAGGAGCTTCCTGGGGTAATCTTACTTGCATTTCATCATAGATATTCATTTTGCTGTACATCTGTGTCTGTTCATCATAGATATTCATTTTGTTGTAGGAACTGTTGCTGGAGTATACGTAGGAGTGGAATATGGTGTGGAAAGAGTCCGTGGTACAAAAGATTGGGTAACATTTCTGACTCCTTGATGCTGGATTTATTTGTTTTTGGTTGATTCTCTTATATTGTGTTTTGATTCCTCAATTTGCATCACCCTTTTGATTATAGTCACCATCTTATAATGCCCAAGTTACATATTTCTGTATACCCATCTATTTTGCTAACTCAACAATCTGAGCAAGTTGTCTTGCCATTGTTAGAACAGGTTATCATTTTTTAATTGTCTCCTTTCTTATTGTGGTTCCTTGATATCCTGATACAAGTGTGGCTTCCGCCTAATGTTTTGTCTCTTGATCTATTACTCGAGCTTCAACAAAGTGAACTAAAGTCTAAAATGCTTTGTGGTAGGTTGTCTATCTATACCATCATTGTTAGCAAAGCACAACTATTCAAACCTTCAAGGTTGTCGAAGTCTTTTTTCTGTGATAGCTTATGATTTACTTTCCATTTCCACATGATTTACTTTCCATTTCCACATGATTAACTTTCCATTTCCACATGATTGACCCCGTAGTGCATAGACACTGAGGTTTTTTACATTTATGGAAATGTATATCTTTTTGATGAAGTGGATGACCGAAAGCCCACCACCATATTTATATTGGTATTTGGTAATTAAGTTGTCACCATCATCATAGTCATTATCATCGACAATGTGTGTCTGTCCAAACTATTTGGTGTACATGAATTTTGCCCTTTCTAACCTCCATGCAAGGTTAGTCTTACCTAAAATTTTAGGCAAATTTTAATGTTGGTTGTTTACGTGTAATGCAACCCTCAACCTAGTTCATCTGGGCTTGAGACTGACGTTTGCAGTTTTATTTCTGGATTGATAAGTACTGATATGCAAGATAGGCAATCATAGAATGAGACTAGATAATGAATGCTACGCTGCGAACTAGGAAAGCGTTCACACATCTTAAATTATCATTGCGGTTTTCAATCATTAGGGATTGATGCTGAAATCCTCAAGTTTGTATCCACAAATCATCTTACCAACCAGTTCATGTTTATTTTTGGTTAAATATGGTTTTGTGAATGTGACTTATGACGACATATCCGGTTGAGTTCTGAAGATTAGTTTTGGTCTGGTACCTTATGCATCTGTCCAAGATGATCAAACTGTTAGTATGTTAAGAGATGATTGAGCGTTTAGGGGATGAGATTGTAGAATTTGCATCGTTAGTTTTTTATCATCCCAAGATTTGGTATGAGGTCCATTGTAATGCTTCAAACATTTTCCACCTACACTTGGAACCAACATTGACGACATTACTAGAATATCGGGATCTCCTGCTATCATAGCTCCCGGCTTGTGTTTAACCAGTTTCAACTCTTTGCAGAAGAATGCAATGCTTGGTGGAGCCCTTACCGGATTGCTCATTTCCGCGGTCAGCAACAACAACAGAGACAAGGTTTTCAAGGATGCTATTACAGCTGGTGCAGTAGCTACCGCGGCCGAGTTTATCAGTTATCTCACCTAAGCAAGATCCTCTCGAGCAGTGACTCTAAATATCTGCAATATGCTTGATCTCGTTTCTTTCGAACTCGATTAGTAAGGTTAGGGAGCTGAATCAAATGGGATCCTAGTTCATGTTTACTGCAAGTTTTCATAGCTAATAAAATGAAAAGGGTGAGGCAGTTCATAGGATCAAATGACCTTTAAAGGAATTTAAATACTCTCTTATTGGATTGTGCCATGCCATCGGTTCAACCTCTTTCTTTTATGGTGAAGGTGATCAAAATAAATTATTTTAATTCATCAAAAATAAAAGTTTTAGCGTATATCTCACATAAAAATGTCTTGCCAAATGTTCTTATTCTAAGAAGCAGGTTGAAACTAATCCTTATTACAAATGAAATGACAATCCAATTATCCAAGGAGCACAAAATACATTAGTGGGAACTAATACTATACTCTCAGCATAATACATTAGTCAAAACTAATCCTCAATACAAATATAGTGACAAAAAGTTATTCGTTGATCTAAGCATCTCCATCCGTCCGTTCCCAGACTAACATGGATCCTCAATATAAATATAATAAGGAGCACAGGTATTTTCAATCACTCAGTCATTTCAACAAACAATTTACGACCGCTAGGGCAAAAACAATAAGAATGATCAACCACATTGTAAATCTAGCAACTTTACACTTATGCAATGGGGAGTCACCATTCCCAGCAAAGACCGGAGAATCAACCTCCTTATATGATAGCTAATTTCAATTTCTTAATGTACTCCCTCCCAAGGGAGGGTTATTAGGACCACGGATTTCACCTTCGTAGAATTGCAAGATGGAGAGTCACCATCGAACATAAATAGCATGCGGGCCCTGAAGCTCTCTATTTTATCAGTGGTTTCCTTTGTCACTTCCGACAACTTCAACCGTCACTCACTTAGGCCGATCATCTTTGACTCCTTCGTTCTCCTGCGATTCAACCCTACCTCCGTCTCCCAATTCACCAATTACATTCCCATTAACGCCATCATCCTCTAAGCCTCGTATGTACCCTTTACCCTTCTCACTTTGTCCAACTACTACTTCTCTGCCCTCACCGTCCTCCCACACAACTGAATCAATTTCTGCCGCATTCCTCTACTTCTTCCTCTTCTTCGTCCCACTCACACTAATCCTCTATATTCTCCACTTCTCTCTGAACCTCTCCTTAGAATAACCATAGCAAAGAGCTTCATCACTTGGCTCTGCGCCTCTGCATCATTGTTTTCTACCTGACTTTAAAGTTCATGTTTGTTCGGCTAGGGTCGAGTTGTTGACTACTTCTCCTCTCATTCCAGGGTCTTCTCCTTTCTTTTGTTAGTGATCATGTCTGCAAATGTAGGGATGGATGCCGGGGATTCGGAAGTCCACGCGTCGTCAAAGAAGACTTGGAGAAGATCGATATGACACTCCGTAAAGACTTTCTGAATCATATGCACCAATAAGAAGCTCGAAAAGGAGCATTAGCAACCAAGCAGGGAAACAGAGAGGGTATCCCGATCTTTGATTCTCTGATGCTCAAGTTAGTATAATGATCGTCAAATAATGTTAGCAGAGAATTGATAAAGAGTAGAATAATGGTGATTACATACCTTTGCGAATTGTGAAGGGCCATATTTATATTTGAGTGTTACTTGGAGCGAAGATTAAGGAGCTTCCATAAACGACACAAATATTTATAACGCATCATCGTCTTTCCTTAATTGTCTTTCCTTAATTAGGCAGACAATCCGTACTTGTCAGCTTTGGAAGTTTTATCCGTAAAAGGAAAGACAACACATATCTTCTGACAATTGATATTCTGATTTGACCATTGCACTAGGAGAAAAGGAGGATTGATGAGACCTTTGCCGAGCAGCGCTTGCCGAGTGGTTCCTTGTATGGATCGAGTTTGGCCGAGAGGGGAGATAACTGAGCAGTTGCTCGACGACTCACTCGACTAATGTTCAGGCTCATTTAGCTTGGTCCGTTCATCTTGCTTATTAGGTATGTTCAGCACTTCATTTGGTCTGCTTATTTGGTCCGTTCAATACTTCGTTTATGCGCTTATCTTAAAGAGGAATGAGCTGACGGAGCGGGTGGTCCACTCGGTTGGTTTGTTGGAACTCTGCCTCTCGGTAAGGTTGACCAAATGAGTGGTATGCTCGGTCTGGGTTTGACCTTTATTCAGCCTTCGTCATCAAGTGACCTACTTGGATACCATGTGGACGGCTCGACTGAGGGCTGACTTAACTTTTCTTGACTTTCCTATCCACCGTATAAGTTCAGAAGGACGTCAAATTATCACCAAACACATATTATTCAATCCCTAACTACGACATATTTGTAGGAATTTTTTCTTTAAATAGAGCGCACAACCAGTCTAGATTACTTATCATAAGTACTTCCCAATTTATTTTAATAGTTGATAGAAAACTTTCATGAAACTAAATCCATCGTTTTAAATTCAATGTTACCTGTGTTCATCAAATTTTAAAATACTTAGGGTTCTTTATAAAAAGTATTAATTTTATATCTTTTGTTGACTATTTCTTATCATTCTAGTCAAATTCTCTTGTTGTAGATCTGAACAAACAGAGAAATGGAAAAAAGAAAACTAAAATATATTCGCCTCCCCCCAAAAAAAATCTAATTTATTCACCAAATTAAAATATATATATATATATATATATATCCTACCAGATTAATCAAACTAGTATTCTTATAAGAAATCAATGGCCCTAAACAACTAGTTTGTCCTCTCCTATTATTATTATTTTTAAAAATTTGTGATATACAATCTCAGAATTATCGTACTGAATATTAATTATATGGTAAAATATTTTAATTATATGGTAGCAAAATTTAAGGTCTATCTTTCTGCATCTTCTTTAGGGTTTATAAGCCTTCTAAAAAAAACTCCAACACTCTCTTTAGATGGTGTAATTCTTTTAATGAAGTGTGAGTGTTTAAAGACTCCAAATGTCATTATTTATAGGCATGTTCTGACCATTATAGAATATGTTTTTAAAATCGTGGTAAATTAAATGAGATAGTGTATCATATCAAATATTCTTTAGAATATTGATATATGACCATATATAATAATGTTTGACATATTTAAATATTTATTCAGACTAATATATCAAATAAATATATGGCATATCCAAACTCTCATTCAAATCTTGATATGTATGACCTAATATCTGACATATTCTAATATTTATCTAATAGCTAAGCTGTGATCACATGGAAGAGAATGATTGCAAGTGGTTGCAATATAATCACATAAACAAAGGTGACAAGGAAGTGACTGTGGTTGCATAGAGGAGGGCAATTGCAAATAGTTATAATTGATCTCAATGGCTCATAACTCTTTTTCCATGAGTAAATAGTGACATGAAACTTACAAGAAGGGAAAATAAAATTTATTGTCTTATTTCATGTAAGAGGGTGGTATATATATACAAAAATTTTACATGAATTTATGGTATGTAACCTCATAATTAGAGTAACAACAATCATAATATTGAATACTAATTAGATGTTAAAATTATTAGTACAATCGACCTCTAGTCAAGGTTGATCAAGTTCGAGTTGACTTTAGTTGGATTTTGATATTTGATCAATATATTTATTGATATCAGCAAGATGTCAAGGAAACAGAGAAATTGTTAGAGGGAGAGATTGTTGATATAATCGACATCGGATCAAGGTTGACCAAAATTGATTTGGGCGTAAATGGTTGAGTGAAAAGTTAAGTAGCTCGATACTTGATAGTGGATCGAGAAGTCTAAGTGGATCATGGTTGATCGGACACTTAATGGTTGGAAGTTCAACAAAGAGTTGGTAGGGTGAAGTCCAAGTGGATCACGATTTACTAGACACTTGGTGGTTGAAAGTCCAAGATAGAGTGGATAAGGGTGAAGTCCAAGTGGATTATGAAGGACTGGATAGTTGACACAAGATGTGAAGTCTAAGTGAGTCAAGATTGATCATTAAATATTTGTCAACAAGTGAAGTCATAATAGATTATGAAGGATCGGATGATAGATATATGTGGCGAAAATCCAAACATGTTATGGAGGACCGGATGTTAGACAAGAGATAAAAAGTTCAAGAAGATCAAGGAGGATTATATATTTGTAATTGAGAAGTTTTGACAGGTCAAGGTTGACCAAATGATAGACATAAGACTAGAAGTCTTGGCAAGTCAAGGATGTCCGAATGTTAGACAATGATGAAGTTTCGACATATCAAGGTTGATTAGATGTTTCACAATGATAAAGTCCTGAGAAGTAAGGTTGAACATATGATAGACAAAGAAATTCTCAGTAAATCAAGATTGATCAAATGCTAACCAAAGGAAGTCTTGATAGGTTAAGATGAATTAGATACTAGGCAAACAAGAGCTAGCATTTGAATGTGTC
>JBAMIB010000125.1:3175311-3206488 GCA_037177415.1 Kaempferia rotunda | reverse complement strand
AGAGATCCACCTCATATGACCATTCAGTTTATACTCCTCGATGAGACTAAACATCTTCTTCCTCTCTGCTAATTCATCCTTATAATTAGCTTCCTTCCCATGATCTCCTCCTACCACGACAAGGTTAACTAGTTGCCTCAGCCTCGCGTTCCTGCCGTAAAACTCTACGAGACCGGTTAAATTTTTAACACGGTCCAATCTAGCCATGGAGAAAATAATGGGCTTTCTCCTATCGTCCAGCACGAACCTGCAAGTACATGGATTTTGCCATTAGCTAATAAGAATAGGAAACATGCTAGAAGTTAGATCACAAAGTTTTGAGAGGTTCTTACTTGTGTTCATTGTTATCAGTGGTGCTGAACAGTAGCTCCTCGATCTCAGGATGAAGGTGTGTGAGTCTTTTGTCAGTCTCAGAATTAGGGAAATAGACCGACATATCGGCTCCCGGAGAAACAATGTTGAATTTTGGATCAAAAACATCGATGCCATGTACTACACGATAGAGTCCAGGAAGGGTAAATGCAGTGTGGGATTCGTATTGGCCAACGGTGTCCTTACTGTAAAATATAACGATAATTGAGAGATAAATTTAACAGAATTTTAATTAAAAGGCTTAACGATCAAAATATGCATACCTTCCAGCAATCTCTTGGAATGTACTAGTGATTATGAAATCAGCATGATTCATAGCAAATAAATCAGCTGTGAATTGGCAAGAGAAGTGGTACTGATTGTCGAATTTTTTCCAATAAATATCAGAATTCGGGTACTTTGTCTTCTCCAGGGCATGTGCAATGGTGCACTTTGAAAAAAGAAAAAGTAAGCATATGTTAATGGCAAAGGTACTAGTGGGTAGAGAACACTGGAAAAGCTCTTGGTGTCTCCGAATGCAAACCTGAGTAACTCCAAGCTTATGCGCCAGCAATGATGCTACTAGGTTTCCGTCGCTGTAGTTTCCGATTATCAAATCGGGAGTTGCCTGCAGCTCTTCTGCAAGTTCTTCTGCAACATCCTGCCATAGAAGATACAAAAAAAAGCTTGAATGAAACAGGTTTGTCAGTTTTGGTTATGATTTGAATCATTAGTTTACTACCTCGGTGTAAGTCTCTAGATAAGGCCACACATCAAAACGTGAAATCCACTTGCGAAGAATCCCCTTTTCATTTCTGAAGGGAACTCGTAAAATGCTTGTGTGCTTTGTTCCATGCACCTGTTCGAGTCGAACACCACAGGTCGTCCCTACAGCATCAGGAAGCAACCTAGTGACCTGTCACAATAATGATATAGGATCAATGCAAGGTGATTCAGCACTAGCAACATTTAGACAGACAGAAGATGTAAATATTGCTTGATTACGATTAGAATTCTTGGAGTGATGTCAAGGCCTTGCTGCTTGATCCTAAGCAGCATTTCAGTTTCCAAGGCACGAACTTGATCCAAAATATAAACAATCTGAAGGTATAGAAGCAGAAGAATGTAGATTATTAAGAGAAACGAAATGCAATTTCAAATTGTAACCCAATATCATTGAAATACTGCACCTGGCCGCCAGTGTCAGGGTATCCCAAAACATTGGCTTGCGCAAAGTAGCCATGTGGGGAGAGGATAACAACATTGAAAACCGTGGGAATTGTCGCGAGGAAATTTTCCAAAGTGCATGGATCAGGTGCTTCAAAAAGATCAAGGAGTAGATGCATAGTTTCCAGTACACGATTAGCAGTATCCCCCCAACCCTTTTCAAAACCAAGATCTTGAAGCCTGAAATGAAACTTTACAAGGTGAGTATTTCTATAAACTGAAAGGTTTTGCACTAATTTGAGTTGACCGTACCTATTGTTGAACTCTGCATACGGCATATCTGAAGGGATACTCAACAGATACTGCTCCGCCTTCCTCAGTGAAGATTGGAGGGAATTAGGACTTTGTATTTTGTCATTTAGCATCATTTTCTGCACTCCAGTTACGAAAACATTTTACAAATTATATTACCAAACAATCTTTTACTAAAGATATTGATGTTCAGTTGATAGCAATTGATCAAACTCGGTTTTATAAATGTTGAGGAGAAAAGGAAATAATAAATAATTAACAAAAAATGAATGTGAATTACCGTTCCCTTGTAACTGTGTGTGCGGAGGAATTCGAGCAGGGGATGCAAGCTTTCTTTGTCAACAAACAGCTTTGAAGAGAGATGGCGGTTCAAGAACTGCACGCCATTGCCAATGGATTTTGAGAGTGAAGGACGAGGAAAAGTGGCATTGAATGGTTCAAAGTCCAATTCAAGCACAAAATTATCCACGGAGCTGCAAGCAAGAAGAACAAAAGAAATACAGTTGTGACATACAGCTAAATTGACAAGGCAATAGCAAAATGATTTCCAAGTTCTGAAACAAACATGCTAGGATTCTATGTCAGATGTTAAATAAACATACCCTTTGTTTACTAGTTGTTCCTTGAATTGCAGGTATTCAGATGCACTCAACTCTCCTACTGCCAACTCATTCACATTCACCTGGACATATTCCCAAACTCCAGGCCTTGGCCGAATAGCAAGTGCCACAATTGGAGGTATAACTATAGCTTCCTAGATTTCACAAAATCAACACGATCACTAAGACACTAACTTAAGTGAAATTGATCTTTCTGTTTACAAGAGTAGTTCACCTGTGCAGCTCTTATAACATCTTCAAAGACACTATCTTTGAGTATTTTCTTTTCATCTTCAGTAAATGCTGCTTCAAACTCTGCAAGTAACTGATGTTGTTGCAGTATCCCCTTTCCGTGTTTAACATACCTGAAATTTCCAAAAAAGTAGAAACATCACATGCAACCCATCAAATGAATTGGTATTGGATCTCTTTAACATTCCGTGTTTCAACTTTGCAATCTTTGTTCATAATGCATTGTGATAAAGTAGCTTTTGAACTAATTATTCATTGATGATGTTTGATGGATACACATTACATGGTTCAAGATTGTCAACTACAATAAGTAAGCAGTAGCTACCACAGAAAAAAAAGGCAAAGATGTTCCGAGTGAGTATCCAGAAATGTTAATAACATCCAAAAAAAAATCATGTATATTACCAAAGGATACAAGGAGGATGTTAGATTGTTGAAATACCTTGTAAAGACAGCCAACAACTCATTTGGACTGGAAGATAGAGTAGTAGTTAGACGTTCCTTAAAACTAAGAGCGCGGGTCAAAGTGCGCCCAGCCATATCTTCTCTCAGTTTCAGCTATATTATCCCTACAAGCCTTAAAGCTGCAAAAGAGATTAAAGATTTAGGAATAAAACTCTCAGCTCTTCACGAATGTAACTTCAAAAACAAGATCGGAGCACGCATTAAGTTACTAAACAAGAAAATTTAATTCTTTTTTGGGGAAAAGAAAAGATATCATGCAAGAATGTGTACTTGATATCCAATGAAACAAGAAGATTGAAGAACATAAACAAAGAAGGCAGGTATTTATAGAGAGTCAATTGCAAGCAATAATTTTGCAAACACAAAAGAGTGACTCAGCTGTGTCAACATTTAGTTAAAGTGATCTAATCCAAGATATTATTCCAATGGATTTTACAGGAGATAAACAAAGTAGAACCCGCAACCACTATAAATGGAATTGTGCAAAGAGTTGCTCTGCCCACCTCTCATCATATTCTCCAAGAGAAAAGTTTGCGTGTGTGTCGACAAAACCCTAAATCCTTTTTCCAAAAGCTTGAAAACTCACAAACCAATCAAGAATCCTTCAGCAGGATATTGGCCGTGACACGTGCCTAACGAGTAAGGACTAGTGGAAAATTAGGCGCAGAGTTGTGAATATAATGACAGGACTTCTTTCCACCAAACCGAAGTGGTGGATTCTCCAGATGATACACAAAAAAGTAAAAGCTTTTATCCAATATTTTGCGAACTTATTCTATCTCTCAGGGGAAGAAGCGACAATGCCTTCGGTGAGATGGAAACAAAAGTGCAAAACCTAAACCTATCGACCAACGGGAGGCGAGCAACGTGAAGGAACCAAATGCAACGGCCACCGACGAACCACAACCAAAGCAAAAATTTTTACTTGAGTATATATGCGCAAGATTGCACCTTTCCTTTCAAAATATTCGACCTCTGTCATCGCTTCCTTCTCCTCTGCTGTTGCTTGCTCCTCGATCGACATTTTTCGACGGGATAGACGCTGCTAAATCCACCATGGCTTGGTTTTCTTCGCAGTCCGAAACAGAGCAACAGCGCGTGGTGATGAATAAAAACAGATTAAAAATGCGTTTTATTCATATATTAAGAATTGAATAATTAACGTTAAGAAGTATGATAGATAACCGATATAATAATTTTTTATTTGATTTATATGTGATAAAAGGTGATTCATTTGCCCCCAGTATTTCCGTCAACCTGTTCCCGGCCAACACGAACTATTAACTATTAGTGTAAATGATTAAGACATAGAGAAAATATATACTTGGATTCATCAAATTTCAACTTCTAAATTTTATATGATAATCTTCTATATTTTAATCATCACACTGCTAAAGGAAACTTTTATTTGATTTATAGAGTAAATGGGGAATTATTTTTTATGAATCATGCGCCGTGGAAGGACGGCTTTTCAAATATAGATTTTAAAATATCCAAATTACACGGTATATTTTCAAATACCCCCTCATCGTAATGGCCAGTTATAATTTATAATAACTAACGGTTCCATCTCAACTACTATATATTTATAAGAAATTTTCTTTTAAAATAAATTTATAATAAAGAGATATTGAACTTCTACATTGCTACAAGTGTTTTACGATTTATCAACCTGATTAATTATTTTTTAATTAGACTGTCTTGATTGAAAAAATATTAAATTTTTGAATGGTGTGGATTTATTAGTTAGTTTTGGAAAAAAAAATTTATTAGAGAATTTTAAATTATTTTAAATTTAAATTAATATATTTTTAAAAATCTCCTTAATTATCTATGATCTCGTATGTGAATTAAATTGAAAATCATTAATTTTTTAATGGGTAAAATAAAAAATTATAAATACGTTCTCAATTTAATTTATTATTCTCAATTTATACTATTAAATTCATATTTTAATAGCATAGAAGAATCTTTTCGATAGTATATTAATTTTAATTTGAAAATATTTTGAATTCTTTAAGTCTATTAGTCAGTTTGTTTGAAACTAGCTAATGAACTTAAAGAGAAAAATGAAGAGTTTTTCAAAAATACGTTAAGCGATTTGGATATTTTGAAACTTGAGTACATGAAGTGAAATGAGTATTAATTTGAGTAAATTGTAATATTGTTTAATCAAGTAATTCAATATTGGCAGTCCAATGGTAAAATATAAGCAAATAAATTACAGAGGATAATTTTCTTTAACACATTGATCTTTTGTATGAGTGAGATTAGACACTCAATAACACATTTTATATCAGATAAAAATTGACCCTAAAACTTATTAGAACAAATACTCGTATAATTATAATTATGTCAACCCGTGAGGAGGGAGATGAAGCATTAACTGAGTAATAATTAAAGTTGTTACATTAACGATCTCTCTCGGATAACCTTATATAGGGGATATTTATCATAGTACGGTGACCTACGAGAAAGGTCCCACGGGATGGACTGATGGCTAGTGCGTGAGGTGTTGTCATCAGTAACCTACGAAAAAGGTCAAACATGAAATGAATAATAACCAAACTTGCTCTCATGTTTGGTAAATTGCTGTAAATTTAAGTTTATTTTCCTCGATCTCATAAGTGATTATTACCGTCAAATTTTTACACTTATACATCTGACAATATATATATATATATAAAACAAAGTTTACTCTAAAAAATTTCCCACCTAAATATAAAAACAGAAAAAATTTCTATTTTATATTTTCTAAATCATATTTAAAAAAATATAATTTTTTATTTAATTTATACAAAAACATAAAAGTTATATGTTTTCTAAATCATATTTAAAAAATGTATATTTTAATTTAATTTAAGAACATTTAAAACACATTTAATTTAATGTATATTTTTGATCAAATTAATAAATGGAATGTCTCTTTTATTTCAAATATTTTATAATTTAAAATGAATTACAAATACATAATTAATGTTCTCTTAGTTTATATATATATGTTTTTGCCTATTTTCTCTATGATTTAAATGTGAAAAATCCTGAAGATACACAAGATTATTCAATTATAGCAATAAAAAATCAACAAAATACAAATGTTTTATTTAATTAAGTTTTTCATAATTTGTAATAATATATTTTTTCATATAAAATGTATTAATCATAGTCAAATTAATTTGTTACATCTAATGTTTTAATTTCCTATAAAAAAAATCATATTATCTAAATTTTAAATACATATTTCATACGTGATATAATATGTGCATCGCACAGGTGAAATACTAGTATCATAATAATAATTAAGTTTTATGACTTTTATCCACTAAGTGGGGTACATTCGACAAATATATTAAAAATTTTAAGATAGATCAAACTTAAATTCGTTGTTAACCATATTAAAATAATTTGACTAGATTCAACCACTAAGGACATAACTACACTAACAAAATTATGATTATTTTTGAATATCTATAAGTCATTCAACTGGCTAAAAAAATTATGTAATTTTAGTCAAAATTAGTTATAAAATTTAAATTATATATAAAATGTATTAAAAATGTAAAAAAATTATTAAAATGCTAAAAAATATTAGAAAGCAAAGTGATATAAATTACGATATAAAATTTAAAAATTTATTATAGTAGTAATAGATTTAAACTTAACGAAAATATAATTTAAATATGACATTATAAAAATATAATTTTAAACAAATTAATATAAATCAAAGTGCTACATTAAGGGTGTATTTAATCTTAAATTTTTAGTTACTTTGTTGTGAATTTTAAAAGTTAATTTATACATTTAAATTTCATAGAATTTTAATGGTATCTAAATTAGATTTTATAGAGTTTTAAACAAAATCATGATATCCAAACTCTATGAAATTTGACTACATGAAAATATTTTGATGATATACTTCATGGATTTTTTTAAATTTAAATTTTTAAAACTTTAAACCTTGGTAAACCTAAAAAAAATAAAAGAAACAATTATCTATTTATCCTAGAGATTTCCATGAACTTTTAATTATACACGTCTCTCTCTTTCAACTACTGTCACAACTCTTTTGTCTTCCCCTACTTCTTTCATTTTGAGGCGGTAACAATCCTTGCTTATTCAATCTTCACCTTTACTTTCTCTGTTTTTACCGTATGCTTCCTTTATCTTTGGAGAGAACAGTGATGAGGTACTGCTTTTCCTCCTTGATCAGTGTTATTATTGTCATTCTCGATGCTTTGTCGTTTATTCTCAAAGGATCAATATTTAGTTGCAATTTCGTCGTATTATATGAATGTAAATTCAATTTCATCGTATTATATGTTCATACTTTGTTTGCTGTTTCTTAATATTTTGTTTAGGCATTGTCCCAGAACTGCAATCCGTGATCCGGGAAGGGAGAGTTCACTCCATTTGGCAATAAAGAGAGAGGTTGCTCCCTTCCGTAGCTCCCTTTGTGGCAACGATAAACTTTTATGGTAATACCACCACTTTGATATAGCTTGACACCTACTCTACAAAATACGTGCTTTGAGAATCCCCATCACCAATCAGACATTCTCCATCTTGATGAGATATTTCAAATATTTTTCTTCTTGATGACATATTTGACGAAAGTGTTAGATAATAACTTATAAGATATTATTAAATTACGAAATTCATAAAATTTTATGGAAAACTTTATAAATATCTATAAAAATCTTGAAAAAAGTTTATAGAATTTTTTTTTTGATAATTCTGTACATTCTATAAAAATTAATAAAAATTTAAATAATTCTATAAAAAATTATCATTACAAATAAATTGTTGAATGTATTTATCCGGCCCGATTGGCCCGTTTGTAACGTCGGGTTTTAGGAATTTTAGGTGCCGGAAAGCCCTCTCTCTTCCTATTCGCTTTCTTACGGCGCGCCAGTCTCTCGGTACGCGAACACCGCGAGCCTTCCCCTTTCACTCGACCTCGGCGGCGCCGCCGTCGCTTGTAACCAGCCGCGAAACTCCGCTGCTCGCGACGTCGACTCTCGAAGTCCTTTCTCCTTTTTCTCCCGATCGTGCTCGCGGTCTCCTGGTGGAGCGCGCCGACTACCGACGTCACCCTCAAGACTATTTTTTTTTGTCTGGTTGCGTTCTTCGCCTGCTGTCTGCTTGCGGTCGCCACAATCCCAATTCCAGAAACTCAGTTGGGGACTTTCCATTCTTCACCATCCCCCCTTTTGTCAGGACACTGACTTCCAGCAGCCTTATCTTGTTGCACCTCACCGGAGACGGAGCTGGCATAACATTGGAGCTGGCTATATCGCAGACCATCTTCTGGCAGTAGGTAGTATGTTTCCTACAATTTAGGTTTTTTTCCCGTTGATTTCGTCACCGTGCTATAGCTAGATTTTTCTTGGAGCACATCTTTATCGATTAAGGTAGATCTTACTCTTGTTTATTTGTTTCGGGCAATCTCTGAGATTGTTGGGTGTAAGAGGGGAAGATTTGAACTCTGTGACATGAAATTGAGATTTATGATATCATGAGGATTATATTAGCTTTCATAGTGATGTTGCAAAGGAACTCAAAGGTAATATTAGGATGATTTGGGTGGAAATTAAGGGTATAGTTGGTAAGAATAATCGAATAGAAAAAAATTATCGTGTAGTGTTATCTAAGGTGGTAGAATCATAATAGTGCATGGATATTGATTTATGACTGCAATTGTTTAATCTTTTAAACGACTAATTACGAAGGGATTAATTTTGAGGACACTGAGATGGCTTTGGATACAAATTTGCAATCTGTTTGATAGGTTGAGGTAGGACTTAAGGATAAATTGTTCAAATTAAAAATTGGATAAATATCTAACATGATGAAGTATGGAGGTTTGAGATGATTTATGATGGATATATGTTGTATTAGTCCTCACCTAGTAGGATAAAGTTTGGTTCTTGTTGTTTTTGTATGTGTTGTATTAGTCAAAAGGATGATCACAAATAATTTCTATTAATGTTATCTTGAGGGATGATTTTGACATAATGAATTGGAAAACTTGACTTACCTTATTGTTTTATCCTCTTGAGCGGTGTTGTTGCAAATGCTATGTAGTGGTTTCGCCACATTATCCAACAATCAGAATATTTATTTCCAATGAGATTTCTACATTGGCTAATGCAGCCTTGAGCCAACCATGGGAAAGGTCCTCTTGAGGGGTGACAAGGTTTCTTGTTTACACTTCAACTCATGCATTATTTCATTCTGCTTTTTGTATTTTTAATAACATAATTCCTCATGAACTGAAAATCTTTACAAGTGATTGGACGGTGGTGAATGATATTTGCGGCAAAGCACATATTTTTTTCTAATTCCTTTTCTTTATTGTCCTGTTGCAGCTCTCAAATAAAATTCAGCAGATAATACCTCAAAGAAGCAAGATGCTGAAAACAGTTGCCAAAAAGAAAGGTTTTGTTTTAAACTCTCTAAGTTCCAACAAGGCTTGTTTTAGAAAACTCTTTAAACAATTCTGAAATTTTTTCTCATTTTTAAGAAAATAAAAGTTAAAAAGATAAAAATTAAATATTTTAAAATGATTTTTTACTCATTTAAATTTATTAGAAGAGAATTATGAGATAACTGTTTTTTTTTCATTTTTAATGATTTTATTTTATTTCTAAAATATGAAAATAAAAAAATTTCCAGTTACTAAATAATTGCCAAACAAGGTCCTAATTTCTATCCATTTTCACTTTTCTACTATTGTAAGAACTACATTCATTTCAGTGAATGCAATTATTCTCGAGATGAGCTGTTCATGGCATTGTGTTCCTTTTTCATTGTCTTTTCTATCTGATTACTTGTACTGTGTTAATATTTGTTTCTGTTGGTTTTGGTTATTGATTAATAGATGTAATTCTCTACTTCATGCTCGGATCTGGTTTTTTACCATGTTTGGAGTTTATCTCAATCCTCTTAACTTGTTGTAGGTTTCAAGAGGCAAAAGGTCCCAGAGAAGTGTAGCATTGAGAAGAAGTTAAGAACATTTGATCCCCTATATTCAACAAGTATGATTTCTTAAGTCTGTAATAGCTCTTTCAAACTTCAAGTGGTTGAATTATGTGGTTACCTTGTATTGTCTACAGACAATAATGATGTTTAAAAAGGAAAATGAAGCACGTGAGGCGTTTTATCATATTAGCTAGTGTCTATAAAGTATAATCTATTAATTTTCTGAAGTATTCCATGTACTGACCGTTCATAACATAAACTCCCTGTGTTTACATTCTACGTGAGTTAGTTGCAGATTGTATCGATTCATATCGCCTGCTTGAATGGTTGAGGTTTGATAAAACATTTTCACAGGTCTGCAAACCTTATATTTTATTTCCTTTTGTGATCAGACAATGAGCCTAATTTGGGCGCTGCTGAAGGAAATGATGCATGTGATGCTACTCTTGTCAATCACAATTGTACAAATGAATATAAATATGAGGGTGGAACATGTGATCTTCAAGATTCTCAAATTCTGGAAAGGGAGCCAGTGATTGATGATGAACCAACCAGCACAAGGTTAGTTGTTCTTTCCACTTTAGCTGCTAGAGCCTCTTCTATCTGGTGGCAATTGCCTATATCTCATTTTCCAGATAATAATGCTTGTAATTTTGTCATCTTTGTAATTCCCTTCAATTTTACTTTGTGCCCTCATTAGTGTAGGATCGAGAGTGCGCTAGAGGGAGTGGAGTGAATAGTGCGTCGTTTGTTTCGTCACTTTTTCGTTTATTGTGTTGGCTACATGTTAGTACGCAACATAAATATATAATGCAAATAACAACAAGCAACCACAACAAGAAATACACAAATACATAATAAAAACAAACAAACAAAATAAACACTTTACAAAACCTTGATCACTTCTGGAAGCCCTAAATGCAGTAGCACTCATCCTGGTACCTCCTGAATCACACGAACAACATTATTTTTGAGAGTTTTGGATATGAGTGAATGGTGAGTTATATTTTTTGAGATATGCTCGAAACCTTTTATAAAAATATTTAGTTTTTCAGTCGTCCTGCATTTGTTGAAAACACAGAAAATGCGTTCCTTTTGGGGAATAATCTAACATTAACATAATAGTTTGATGGATCCATTTGCCTGTGTTTGATGCTGGTTGGCAGCCTAACTGCCTAATGCAACCCTCAACTTTTTTCATCCGAGTTTGGGACCAGCAACATTTTTATTTGTTTGAGTACATTATGGAGCTTAAAAGTGATGTTCGGAGAAGATAGCCTTTTATATACTGCTATTCAGACAGATGTTTTTCATGTTAATAGTTTTGCAAACCTGTCTCAATTTCCCAACTCCAAGGTCCCAATCCCCACTGCACTCTTGAGTTCAAAATTGAAAGCTCCCATGCATCTTCTATTTCTCTGGCTGTTTGGTGAATGTGCCATAGCTTTTTCATAAACTGGTATTTAGGTTAATAGTTGCAAAATTGTCTCAATTCCCATCTCCAAGGTCCTAAATCTCCACTGCACTCTCGAGTTGGAAATTGTTTTTTCTCACACTTGTTCTATTTTACTGGTAGTCTGGTGTATACACCCTTCTAAGGTGTTTTGCTTTTGTCTTCATGCAGCTCTTTTCAACGTCACGTGGGCCTTAATCTTACTAGTGAAGAGGTTGATCAATTGCAGCAAAAGCAATGGAAATTTAAGTGGGAGATTCCTGTTAGAGACAAGCCAATGTCTAAATGTGTTGGAACTGGGGACCCAATTTTATCGGTATATTTGTTCTCTTTGAATATATTACTGACTTATTTATTGATTTTATCATACCTTCCATCTGCTTCAGTTGCATGTCTCTTGAGCTTCGTTTCATTGTCCATAAATTTGTTTCCTTTGTTTTTGTGCTTGTATTTTCTAAATAGAAAAATATCATACGTTTGAGATGCATGTCTCTTCAGTTTTATTTCCTTGTTCATAATTTGTCGTCCTTGGTTTCTCCCATCTATTTTCTTGATAGAAAAATGTTTTTTTTAATTTATTAAAAAAAACTCATTTTGTCTAAAGCTGTTAAAAATGATTCTCATATTTGTCATGTGCATGCATATATTGATTGCTCAAGTTCTGGAATTGACTAGCTATGGATCTAGCAATTCCTTTTCTATATTTTTTTTAATACTTAAGATCTTGAATTGATGTTTGCTATACTAACAAATTTTGGTTGACATTGCTTCTATTATTTATTATGTTGCCATGTCAACAGATAGCTTTATGATGATAACCTGTATTTAATTTTGTTTTTCCTTTTTCATGTAGGAGGCAGACAATGATCTAGTTAAAGGGCTTAATCAGAAGCTGCATAACCACTGGAAAAGCATCTGTAAGACTTCCGGGCCAAATATCTTTAGTTCACCTATGCAGGGATTCTTCTTCTCCTTGTGTGAGTTAATCTTGCTACTTGCCTCCTTGTGTAATTTGAAATATTTGCCATTTTCTTCCATCATTTCTGTTAATATTTTTCTAAATGAGCTTCTTGCTATCAGTAGCAAGGAACTCAATCTATTAATAAAACAAACAAGTCTGTTTACATCTTAATTTTATGGATAAACATAAATATGAATCTCATTTCCATGTCATTACTTAATTACTGTGTTTTATATCATCACTCTCAAGTCTGAAATCTATTTACTTGTTTGTTTGGTCTTAATCCTAAAGTGGTTGTACTTTTAAGTGCTTCTTTCTTACTGAAGAATAACATAAGTTTGCTGAGCTATAATGACCTGGACATTTCCAACCGTTTTAATCTATTCATACATTATTTGCGCATGGAATAACAATTTCATCAAGCACTGGCTTAGTCTCTGAACATTATAAGGTGAGGAGCTTATAAGAAGCTCCTTTTTATATATTTTTTAAAGGAAAATTTATATGATTCATAGCCATCAAATACTCCCTCAGATTTACACCTTCCACATCCTATACAGTTAATTTTCTTTTAAAATGACCTGTATTGCTTACTGATAAATATTATCCTTTTTTGATACTAAACTAAGCCAGCATACGCACTTTTCTGAATGGGCAGAAAGAGAATCAAGAGGTTGAACCAATATAGTTCGATTAATGTGTATATTTTATGACTTGGCATTTGTTCTTTGGACGATCACAAATGGAAGAGTTTTCAGTTATGTATTTGAGAGCTGTAATATACTTGCTATTATTTCTTCTATTTTTCAATGGAGTGCATATAATAATCTGCACTTGTAACTTGCTATATGTCACCCGTACATTTGTGATTGTTCCAGGCAATACATATCGAGATATACTGCACTGCAACAAGCAGCCATTTTACTTAAAAGGCAATGGAGAGGATTCGAGTATCATGGATGCATATATAATGCATGCTGTAAGTGTAGACTTTGTTGGCTTTCTTATCGTAGACAATGCAACCATAAGCTGTTCAGGCTAGATTTTTTTGTTTGTTTGTAATGATTCTTGTTTTTTCAGCTGAATCATATTTATCAGACTAGAGATGTCATCATTAAAAATGATGCACAGCTAGCGAAGCATGAGGAAGAGAAAATGAAAGAGATCCTTTGTGGTGACACTTACTTGGATCAAGGTTTTACTCGTCCTAAGGTAAGCATATTTTTCTATTTGTTTTCTTTTCAGCTGAGGCTTCTGGATCTTTGGTAACATATCTGTGTCACAGATAATCTAATTAATCTCAAGATTTGATGTATATAATGAACAATATCTTAATCTTTCACTTTTGGTAATTAGCATTTGGTAGGTTTTATTCTTCACCTTTGAGGATATGTTGAGGTTGGAGTTTCAGCACTTTTTCAATAGGTTAATTGCTTAAAATAACCTAAAGTTCGAGGTGCATAGCAAATATAATCACAATTAAACACAGTAGCAAATATTTGTACATAAATACAAACTTTTAGAAATGCAACAATCATAGTCATTTAATAGAAGATTGCTCAAATATGTGCATTCTATGCACGCGGCATGTCTGAGTGACTTTTTTTTCTTTCTTAGATGGTTGACAGGATAACCATGCCCTTAGGTGCCACTTTAGCACTCTAATCTTATCCAGTTATCCTCTTATCCTTTATTGTGCTATATTGGGTACATCGCAACATCCTAAACACTAGTAAGAGGAGATGTTAGGTTAGTGTTGGTCTGACACCTAGTGCCCATGTGACTGTTTAATAGCTTGTTGTTTCAAACACTTGTAAAACAGCTGAGCTTAACAATGAGTTATGAGAAATGATCTAAACAATAAGGTCTTTAACAAACATGACTATCTGAAGCGAAGAATTATTGTGAAACATAATCACACACACACATACTATGTTTATAATTTAATGTCTATTTTGGATCGTAAATTACCAAATAGTTGTTATTGTACATCAGTTGGTGTATGCTGTTATTACATTTCTTGATTTTGGCCCTATATTTTTTTAGACCTCAAGTTCAGACCATGTTAGCCACTAACAATTTCACCCTAGTGATTTGATCACTTTTCCCCACTGTTTCACTCTTAAGTATATTTGTTGTACACATGCCAATTTTTTTAGCAAGAGGAAAACCAGCTTGAGGTATTTAAGATGGATATACATGAAATCCATATTCATAGAACTTTATGATCCTTTGGATCTAATATTCACACGAAGTTATTTTGTACAAATTGCAAAATTAGCTTTTCTATGCCTATTGGGTGTTGGAGAAGAAGAATGCCCAAAGAGTTAGCGCACTGTATGAACACTATTGCCTATTATTTGAAATATCAATTAGTATTCTGATTAGTTTTTGATTACCTTTTGTTATTCCTTCATTAAATAAATTTATTTTCTTCTTTGCCTATTTTTTTTCATTGTTTTAAAATTTTCCTCTTTTATCTCAATTCCATCAATCCTGCTAATTCGATATGACCATTACTTAGGGTATATGAACATCTGATTTTGATATTGCCAACCATAATGCGATGGGATGAACCTTTATCTAGTCATTATTCATGTTTGACTTCCTCTTGGTGTTTGTAGGCTTGGGGTATATCACATGGACCATTTAGTTTTATTGGTAACATAGCTTTTCATTTAGTCAAATTGCAACATTATCAAGCACTAGTTTTAGCTATATCATTGTCGATAAAGATCTCTTGAGTGAAGGACACCTAACTGCTCTCTTATCTCCCGGTATTTTACTTACCTGCATGAAGGCTTAATCTTGTGCCTTACCACATGTTTGGCACCGGCAATTCATAACTTTAATACATATCCTCTTACTTTCAACACTACATTTTAAACAAAGATCTAGCAATAAATATTGTTTCTCTTTTTTTTGTCTTATATTCTTGTGATTGTAATTTCATTTTATTAATCTTGGGCATGTAAAGGTTTTACTCTTATTGCCACTTGGGAGCATTGCACTGCGTGTTGTGAAGAGGATAATTGAACTTGCTCCAATATCAAACCAAGTACGTGTTGTTGTTTTTTACTCTTTGGTAATTTGGTGCTGGATATGGACTTGTGTATCCCATTGTATTATTATAGGTCATTCATGCTTATACTAGCTTATTACTTTTAATATATGTTATTTTGGTTACCATTTTATTGAAGGAGAGCCTTGGCACAACGTTAAAGTTGTGGCTGTGTGACGGTCACGACTTCGAGTCTTGGAAACAATCTCTTGCAAAGCAGGTTAAGATTGTGTAAATAGACCCTTCTCCAGGACTCGCATTAGCCAGAGTTTCATGCACCAGGGTGCCCTTTTTTGTTACCATTTTATTGCATGAACAATATTATGGATGTTGATATATTTACTTATTTAAGAAAGTTTGATATTTAAGTTTTTATTGTAGTTTCTTTAATTTCACTAGTTTGATGCATTTAAATGTTTGAATGAAAATTTTGTCTGTCCTGCTGTGTATGGGCTCATTCTGAACTATAGCCATTGTTTGAATGCACATAATCTTAACTTAAATAACTACCATCACTGATGTCAGACCAGGTTAAATAAAACATCAGATACATCTGCCATTCAAATACCACACACCATAGAAAATCTAGCATAGTCAACTCGATAAACATAGATGAATTTGGTGCATAGCAAGAGAGTAAACACGTGCGCCATGTAGAAACACAATGAGAATACGAGTTTATGTTCCATCAATGCTATACTAATTCATCATAACTTTAGGAATAGTATACTAAAATTAGCGTATATTTGCATCATCAACACAATGTTGCAGCATCTAAATTACCAACAATCATGGCTATTTTGTCCACAAAGCATCAGATGATGTTGTCCATAATGCAACCATTATACTCATTTTTATCCCCTTAAGGTGTTCTCATGTGGCCCACTAGTTTCAACCAACCAGCTCAACCTTGGGGTTGTGTATGGTTTTCCCAGTAGGCCTAGCCTGGCCCACTTTATCTTGCAAATATTTGATGGTGTTCAACATTTGTATGAACATAAGAAATGCAAGAGGAACTTGTGCTGTACTGGAGAATAATTTAATTCGATTTGAATTTTAATGAGTTTCATCTTCATTGGTGCAAGATAAACTTAAGTAAACATGCAATATATCTGTAACTTGCTGATGCTTACCTCTAAATATCTCTTTTTTACTTGTAATTTATCTGAATCCTCTGTAAGTTAAATTGGAAATGTGGGTATATAAACAAATTTGGGTATATAAGCAAGCAGTTATTGTTCAAAATTTAAAAAATTGTTATCCTTCTAATTCTTTTACTCTGTGCCTAGCATATTTGAGTGGGTATTTTTTCGTTTGGTGTTTAGGCTCAGTAGTTTAGAAGACTATTTTACTCCCGTTGAGAAATATTTTCTTATATATTTTTTTGTTACTCTTAGTTTCATTGTTGTGTTCTACCAGGCTAATGCAGAGCACGTCAACCGTTTCACCGAAGAGTTTGGAGCCGGCGATGAGGAAGAGGAAGAGGAAGAGGAAGAGGAAGAGGAAGAGGCAGGTTTGAAATCAAAGAGGACTGCAAAACCTGAAGATTTCAAAGCTTTGTTTGGAGGAAACAATAACGACCACTTTTTGCTAGGCATAAAATTTACGAAGTAAGTTCTTATTCACCTTAGTTCACTATTATGCACGTAGCTTTTTTCTTGTTCGGTCTTTGACTTGTTAGGATCCTTAACGTATTGATCCTTTTTTTTTTTTCTATGGAAGGTGCTGACTTGCTATTGTTTTATTGCTCAAGAAGACAATAATGCTTTTATTTTATATTTTCTTTGACTTGTGGTAGACAAAATGTATCAGCATCATATATGCCATTAATGTTGAATATGTTAATTTCTCTTCCTTGCAGGTGCTTATATTTGGTTGAATATAAAATTAGAAAACAAATATATTACTCATAAACTAAAGTATCCCCTCGATTGGCAGTTAGTGTCTAAAAAGGTTTCTTTGTTTTGTTGGTCCTCTGACTAAGTTCATCCCTTTGGTCAGACGTTGGTAGTGGGGTCACCATTTCTTGCCTAGTTGAAGTGGAGTCAAGGTTTTAAATGAGCAGGCCTTATAACGAAGTGTCTGAGCTCCCTACAATCCACATGATTTCATGATATCATCAAGTCATGTTGGCCCCTAACTCTTTTAGTTTGTCTACATGAATCTTATGCCTAAGTTGTACTTCGTGCAAAATTTCTCTTAATCATCCTTTACTGAAGTTTCATAGTATGATTCATCAACATAATCCATTTATAATTATAATAATTATATGGAACATGTATATTCTTAAAAAATTCCCTTCATTTTTTTTTTTGCATTTTCTTAATTTTCAAAATTTATTGAATAACTTAGGCAACAAGATTATACCTCTGCCTCTTAAATTTTCCAGAGTTGTGCAAAGTATCACCCAACTAATACCTTTATTTTTTCTTTCAAAGTTCTTTAATCTCATTTGACCTTATTTTATAACCAAGTCTATGATTCTAAATTAACTGCAATTTTTAGTTTTAAAATATACAGAGTACTGATCAATAATTTTTGAAGTTTGTTTTTTTATTTTTTGTTTTTGATTGCTTTATCAATTACAAGATCTGAATTTTCATTGTTACACATTTATATTTATATTTCCTCTCTTTATCTTTTAACTTTCTTGTAAATATTCTCTCCATTCTTAGTTCTTATATTGTTATAGGATATACTTTGAACTTTGTTGTTCTTAAGTCTTAAATACCCTTTGTACTTCCTCACTCCATCAATTCTATTCATATTTTACACTTCTACCTTTGGATTCTAGAATATTTGACTTTTCCATATTTTTATTCTTATTTGCTATCAAAGGCCATCCATATAACATCAATGTTCTATAATTCTTTATTTGAAATTTGTTTTTTCATTCTATTTAATTTTATATTATTGTCTCTACTATCTTCATCTAAAATATTCTAGAATTAGAAGTAACTTTTTCATCTTTTGATTCTTAAAATGTGTGTTAACATTCATAAAATCATATGATATAGCAAGAAAAAAATCATATACCATTTTCATTTCTTTCTCCAGATCCTTTGTTGTCTTCAAATGATCTCCAATTTCTCAATCTAAATCTCCAAGTATAAGCTTTTCTCAATAATTTTATCTTGATTCTTCCAGAATTTCTTTGGATATATTGTTTAATCCTTCTTGAGATGTATAAACACAATTTTGAGTATCTCATAATTGGGAATCAACTTTATTACTTTAATTCTATTCTTTTGTCCATTAACTTTAGCAATTCTATACATATAATCCTTTTCTTTTGCATTTAGTTTCTCAATATCAAAATTTAAAATCTATATTACTTATTTTTCTAGACTTTTTTCCATCTTTGTTTCCTATAAGCATTTATATTTATTTCTAGTTTGAAAGGGGAGCCTTGGCGCAACGGTAAAATTGCTGCCATGTTAGCTAGAGGTTACGGGTTCGAGTATCGGAAACAACCTCTTTCAAAGGAAGGTAAGACTGCGTACAATAGACCCTTCCTCAGGACCCTGCATCGACGGGAGTTTCGTGTACTGGGTCCTTTGAAGTGTGTCGGTCAACATAGTCAAAATGTACCATTATGGTAAATTATCAATATTTAGTACCGATCAACATGAACAATCTCCTCTTATGTTGCTTGTGCAGTCATGCCTATTGGTGTTGTATCTTTTTGACACTTGGTTAACCTTAACATGTATCAAGATGAATTTATATATATATATATTTTGTGATTGTTTCTCATAAATTCTATTTCAGTTATTGATTTAATTGCTAGTCTTATTTCTAATATCAAACAATTTATGTAGAAGAACATCATAGGAGAAAAATTATATAGATTCATTTTTATATGCATTGAAGTAAAAATGGCTAAAAGTCATTATTAATTCAGCTATCTAATTGATAGTATTACTAAAAGTAGAAAAATCTAACAGACTTAAAACGTGTCAAGTATCAGAATGACACTGCAAAAAAATTTTCTTTCAATGACTATTCAATTATTACAATTTTTTTTAAAAGTAAATAAATCAAGTAAAAGTGAATTAGAGAAGTAAAAATCTTTGAAATTCACTTTAACATATATTGATGCATGCTAAAGCTTGTTGAATTTGGTCACAATATGCTGCCAAAATCGTAACTTTTCTGCTTTGGAACAATACTTAAACCTTGTTATATTCTTTCTTAATCATCACATCTATCATTCTAATCCAATTCTTATATTCTATGTTGCTAACTAACTTCTTTACTAGCAATCGGTCATTTGCTATTTTGTTATCACATTTGGACATTGTTACAATGATTGCTTCCTGATGATCTCCTTGCCTTTCATTTCCTAATGAGGCGTACAGATGGTAAAAGTTTTGCATCATTTAGTGATGACAACTAGCTTTATAACAGTTGCAGTTAGGGTCTATGCTCTCAAGTTTTTTCTGCTAGTTTTCAAGGTCATTTAAATCTCTGCTGGGAACTAGTGTGGAGGGTTTTGGATTGTGTTATATGATCTACTCAAACCCAACATTGACAAGCATTGCTACGAGTTATTTCTTTGCTATGGAGGAACAAGTCAGTTATCCGTGCCTCTCTCTCTTATGAGACATCCAATTAAATCAATTCCTTTGTGCGTAATTAGAGACCACATTAAATTCAGTACTAGAAATCCAGATTGGACCAGAAGCATACCCTTCTATCTGACTGATGTTTCTCTTGAGGATATAAATGTTTTATTTATTATTCAATAATCCTTTGTCTTATTGCAGGCGAAGCATCAAACTTTATAGTGATTTTTATTCTTCAGATATTATTGTTGCATCTCCGTTGGGGCTCATTACTGTAAGTTCTTTCCAATTGGATGTTTCATTTGAGTATTGCATTACAATGAACAAAGGTTCTATAGTAAATTATGGTTCTATGAGAGATTATCTGGTTCTTCCATGATTCAGGATGAGACATTTATTTGCTTTACCTTCAAACCAATTTGTTTATATGTAGATGTATATGTATGCATATTTGTGATTGCAGTTTTGGTCAATATGAGCGGCTTTTCACACCTTGAAATTTTGGGATAAGTGACTTTTGATCAATCCTTATCTCATACGATTCCTGCCTGTTATGTAGACATCTGACCTGTGATTAGAATCAATTTACTTTGCCACCTCTTGATTAGATAAAAGCCCCAGCAATCAAACTTCTGCTTGTGGATGATATTTAGTTTATAAATTCAGTGTTTAATGGAACAAAAGGAACTCACACTCTGACATCCTTATGCTGTTAAACTTTCTCTTAATTGGGTTTTATCATGGCCAACAACTAGTTTTCCTTTTTTTGCTGGATTTTCAGATTTGTTTTACTTTACTGTTTTGCATCAACTCTATTTATTTGGAACCATTCTCAGTGTATATTATAGATTTATATAATTGATCTGTTGTTTTGCCTTTTTATTATATAACTTTTTGCAATATCCTTTTGGAATGTTGTACCTTTTGCAATATGCTCTTGTGTTTTTGGAATGCCATACCTTTTTAGTAAATAACTTTTTGCGTTATGCTCGTGCATTTGGAATATTTTGAATATTTGAGCTTTTGATTTTTTTTTTCCTTTAGAAAATCGGGGAGGCTGAGGCTGAAAAAGAAAAAGATGTTGATTATTTGTCCTCAATTGAGGTTTGCATTTCTATTTTAGTTGCACATTTTCAGTGATATCTTCGCGGTGTTCAATTTTTGTATGTTTGTCAAGTTAATCTTAATTGTTATCTTGAATAAGCAGGTATTGATCGTTGATCATGCAGATGTGATATTAATGCAGGTTAAACTTGTTATACCTTAACCTTATTTCTTTCTGTTATTGTCATGTTGCAAAACAAAGCATTTTTAGCTATGCAGAACTGGTCCCATTTGAACACTGTAGTTGAACAGTTGAACCGCACACCATCTAAGCAACATGGAACTGATATCATGCGGATCAGACCTTGGTAGGTTGCTAAATCTTGGATCAACTAATCTTTCTGATATCAGATAATTACTCCAATTTTAATGATTTGCGGCATTAGATGTTGGTATTTGCAGACCTTTACTGATGCTTAATTACCTTGATACTTTTCTGTTTGTTTAGTCAGATAGTTTCTTGAGAGAATTTAATTGATCTGTATATTAGATTCTTCTTGCTTTTCTTCATCTTCCCCAATCAGTCTACATCTAGCAAGTGCAAATCTTTAGATCCTTTTCAAGTACAGGCAATCCAACAATCAATTGTCTAATAAAGAGCTTTCATGCACTCCTAGATATAGATGTGAAGTAGGAGGAATTTGAACACCTTTATGTCAGAAACAAGCATGAGATTAACTAGAGAGAGATTCCCAGATGGGATCAGATAAAAATCCTGGACAACAGAGCTGTCACTCTGATGAGCCCTTTAGAAGATTTCATTTAATGTCCTTTTAATTTCGTTGAGAAAGCAAAATGCACCATCTTTTATTACATAATTGGAAACATGTCATAAGTTAACCCTCTAACACATTCGATTTTTGGAAAACCAGTTGGATATATATATATATATATATATATTTTTTTTTTGTTTGTTTGTTTGTTGATTCAACAATGAGCATTATGGTCTTACAATTCCTGTCAACATATTATGTTTCTTCATTTATTTTCATGTAGGTATCTGGATGGAAGAGCTCGATTTTATCGACAAACAATACTCTTGTCTTCTTTTCTTAATCCAGGTGCTGAGAAGCTTTCACTTCTTTGTTATATTATAAATGAATGGATAAATATGCTCAAGTGCATTGGTATAATACAACTTATTCCACCATTACTTGATTCTGTAAATGGCGATATCCATATTATTGCGTGACTTTTCTTCTGATGTTTTTGCATAATTGACTAATATATTACAGTCTTCCTATTTTATTAACCTTAAAAGTAGATTCTTTATATTCAGCATTTGGGCTATATTCAAGGATTTATTTATTTGTTTATTTTTATTTTCCCCTCAATTTTCTTAATATTAATTTCCTTTGTTGATTAATGAAATTGAATTTTGTTATCTAATCCTCACTGATTTTGATTTCAGATATTAACGCTTTATTTAGTCGACTTTGTCTAAATTACGAGGGGAAGGTAACTGAAATGTTCTTTTTTTGGGTTGCATTTATGATGTTATTGACACGTGACACTTAAATTCTTTGCAGGTTAAGGTAATCAGTGAATACGAAGGTGTTCTTCCTAAGATATTGCTTCCAGTACGGCAGGTTTGTTGTGGTTTAGCCTTTGTTGTGCATTTTAGTCTGCTGGTCTTAAGTATGCTTGGTTTAGTTTTTTCTGTTTGGGAGTTTGTTTAGTTTTTTTTTTTTTTTCTATTTTAACATTAACCTGTATATATAATCTATAAATTTTAATTTTCATATGTCATTGATTAGATGCTTGCGAAGGGGAGCCTTGGCCCAACGATAAAGTTGTTGCCTTGTGACCTAAAGGTCACGGGTTCGGATCCTGGAAATAGCCTCTTGCAAAAAAAGCAGGGTAAAGCTGCGTACAATGGATCCTTCCCCGGGACCCCGTGCGCCGGGAGCTTCGTGCACCGATCTGTCCTTTTTTTATTGATTAGATGCTTGCTTTTCCTTTTCACAATAAAAGGGATCTATTTGACCTTTTATGCTTGTTCTTATCATGCCTGGTTACAGAATTCTTTAAAGGAGGATTTAAATTGTTTTTTGAACTAGTTTTTGTTCATAAACCTATCCACGTGGTCAATGCAACCTGATAAAATTCAACATCTACAGGTTTTTGAACGTTTTGATGCCAAGTCACTTGTCGATGCTGATGATGAACGCTTGGAATATTTCTGCAAGAAGGTTGGTTAAAACAGTATTCAGAAGAATAATTTTTTTTTAAAAAAAAGTTTGCATGGATAAATTTCATATGAAATATCTGGTAAAAGTTGTCTGGGACTATTGCTGGACGACTCACTTAACTATGCATTCTGCACACATTCTGATTGCCATGGCAGAAAAAGAGATGAAACCAATTGTAGTTGTGAAGTTGAGAGCAATTGAAAAAATGCATTAGTAGCAAGTTGGGCAGTTGTTGGGTGACGGTTTACAGATAATGACAGGCAGGCGATGTGTGCAGTACGTGATGAAGCGGCAAGCCAGTGGCTCACAAGTCGCAAGGATGGGAAGGTAGGTGCGTTCGTGTGAGGTTAGAAATAGTGTAGAGGGCTTTAAGAAGTTTAGGTACCAACTTAACCAAATCCTACCTGCTAATCGAATTGAATTGGTTCAAGCAAACTCTACACTGGTTCAGCTAGAATTCCTCCAAATTGAGCCCAGATCAAACCCGGTTTGAACCAAAGCCCATATCAATTTCTACCCAATACAACCCTCAATTGGCAAGCTTAATCCACGTTGAACTCATACTGGATTTGAATATGCACAAAATCAAACTGTAATCATCTTGTAGCGTTTGTTTGAATAAGTTTGAAGTTCTATAGTGTAATAATGTGACCATAAATGTTTAAAAAAACTCCTATTACTTGTATTCGCCGTACAGAAAAAACCTGCCCGAGTTTCAGGACTAGAATTAAAATTGAAAATAAAAGAAAGTACCAAGTGCTAAATACTCTTGTATCAATATCAAGATGGTACATGTAATTACAGACTTCCTGGAGGCATACTATTTTCCTTTGATTAGACTGCTGAAACCACTGAAACACACCTTCCTTAAATGGGCACCAATACACAATATTCATTCAATACTTGGCTCCATTGTTTGCTTGTTCATGTTAATGGAACAGAGATAATTGTTAGCATGTTCTGTCATCTTTATTACTTTTCTTCTTTTTTTTTTTTTTATGTATAGATAATTATTAATAGGTATTGTTGACAAATTATTATCAGTACCTAAATCTAGTGAGTGTATAATTTTTTATTTTGTTATACTTAACATGTTAGGTTTGGTTTGGAATTTCTTCATTATTTCCTTCCATTTATTTTAGAATTTCATTATTTTATTATTAAAAATTAATGGTTCATTCATCACTTGCAGGTCTTCCCTAAGTTGAAGGATTCAATTGAGGTAATTTTTTCTGTACAATATGAATGACCGTTTTGAAATGGTTTCCTCTTTATTTCTTTTAGCTTGTGTGACATTAACACACATAATACAAAAATTTGCACAAAAAACCTAGAAAAATACACATAGAAATTGGAACAATAAAAGTATATACTTGTAAATATATGATTTTGTCATCTGTGTCTAATAAGCAAATGAACTGGGTTATGCTGCACATACAATGTTCATTGGAGAAACAAGAATAATGATGTTGTGTATGTGCAGTGGGTACAACAAAAGAAAGGTTACGTTTTGGTCATTTATGCCACCATAAATTACTGGTTGACTAAAATTACAGCATAGATGAAACAAAACATGTATGCTATTATGATCATTGATCAAGATCAAATAGCAGGGAAAATGGAATTCACAAAACTGAAAATAAATTGATATTAACATGTTCGTACACTCATGTAGCAGAGATGCTCATGCTGACTGGAGAACGGGGGAGAAATCTAGGCCATGTAGGGTGAAGGAGGCATACTTGTGGCAGTAAATTTCCTTTTTAAAAATTGTTGGAATCCTTTGACATACGTAGGTAGGAATCTAGCAATGGGTAAAAGGTTCAAGAGATGAGATTGACTGACTGGCTTCGTCAACGGTTGTAGCCTTAATTGGAACTCTCTATTCATAATCAAGACTTGACAAGGAAGCCTGCTGGATCGTCCAAGTCGCTGTGGCCTTCGGCTTCATTTGAGTGTGCAGGAAAGGGAAATTGACGGAGGACTTTGGGAGAGTAAGGAAGATCAGTAGATGGCTTTGATCAATGGTTATTGGTCTTCTTGAGATTGCAGAAGTCTAGAGTGACCAAGCGAGGAGATAGGTTTCATGCGGAGGCAGATCCTTGTGAAAAGCTTTTTGATCTAAGTGTGATTTATTTCTTAGACATTTTCTAAAAATTCCTGCTGGAGTTTCCAAGGAAAATAAAATTTTTGAGTGGAAAATTAAAAATTTTCCTATCCAAATGACCCCTTACTATGCAAAGACGATTAACATGGAGGATTGGTTCCCTTTAAAGGCTCTCACCCTAACAAAATTAGAGATAAACTAATAAAAATTTCAAGAAAACAAAATCCAATACCTAAAAGAACTCAATTATGAGATAAAATAAATTATAAAAAATATACCAAATTAAATTAAACTTCTCGAAGAACTTTCTACAATTTAGTTTGCATTCCATATCAAAAGGCTCTCTACTTGTTTAATCAACCACTTTGTGAGTATACGTGCATGACTAATGCTCTACTAACATGAGGCAATCTGGTGATTGTAAAAAGGATAGTACAAGCATAATTCTTTTTGATCTCAGTAATCTGCTTCATGATATTATGCTGACTTCTAGTACATTATGTCTCTGTTCACTTTGCCGCATGCAAGCCATTTAACTTCGTATCAGTGGTGTACTTAAACCGACCATCATTGACTAATTTTTTTAAAGCAGGGTGGAACAATGTTATTCATCAATTCCTATTTTGAATTTGTGCGGATACGAAATTTCTTAAAAGCTCAAAATGCTTCATTCTGTTTGCTCGGAGAGTAAGAATATTTTCTCTTTCATCTTTGCCAAATGTCAATTTTCATTGTTTTGTATATGATGTGACATGTGTGAATCTGTCATTTTTTTTTCTTATTATGGTTAGCCTAATCACTGTTGTAAATATATGCAAGGTATACGAAGATAAGTGATATATCCCGCGCACGGCTTTGGTTTTTTGAAGGCAAGAGAAAGATTATGCTGTATACTGAAAGAGCACATTTTTACAATCGATTCAAGGTTTAGTTGTTGCTCAGTTTTTCATTTCTTCAACGAAATTTTTTGTTTACTATATATATGTGTGTGTGTGTGTGAGAGAGAGAGAGAGATTAGGTGCTTTCAATTTTATTTGTCTCATTGCATTTCTCGTTATGCTGATTTTTCATCTCTTATTTTTCTGAAATGCAGATTCGTGGTGTGCAAAATATGATCATCTACTCTTTACCGGAGAGAAAGGAGTTTTACCCTGAGGTTTCCATCTATCTAATGAATGAGTTTTATTGATATTTTGGTAGATTATGTACTGATATTTCTGGTTTATACTTCAGCTTATCAATATGCTAAATGACTCCAAAGATATGATCTGCAACATACTTTTCTCCCGTTTTGATAAACTAAAGGTAACTCAATGCTCCTATGTTTTTGACGACCAAGGTAACATAACTTGTGCTTTAGAGTACGCCTGGTTGCCCTTCTACTGAAGACATTTTGTGCATCCAATCGCTATTCCAAGTTTTTTAAATTGCATGTTCTTCGGTCCAGTTGAATGTCTGAACATTGAAATCTTCTAATATTGAGGCTTGTCAAGTATATGTTTTCTTTCTCGGTGAACAAAGCCTGAGCTAGTACTTCAGTCTGTTTATCGTATTCTTTCAAATCTTCAGACTGACTAACTTACACATTTGCCACAGTTGGAAAGGATCGTTGGGACATCAGCTGCAAATAGACTGTTGTCATCAGATAAAAATATCTTCATCTTTTGCTAATCACATTGACTTTTGGGAGTATTATGGAGGGCTGTATGTTCCATTGTTCATTTTGATATTTATTTACTTTTCTTTTCTTCTTTTTTACAAGAGAAGAGGAAACACAAGATCATGGTTAATTTTGTTATTCCGATTTGTGTAAGAGCTGTATCAATTTTGACCCTGTTGTATGCTAAAGATTGACATTGGATTGTTACGTCGCAATTCTTTTATTATTGAAAATGGAAATTAAAAATTCTATATTGCCATAGTTTAGTACAAAGAAACGTGGAATGATAGTATGCATCTCCAAACATGCTAATTCAGATTAAAAAAATTAAGGCAAAAATTAAAATGACCTACCTTTTGGCCCAATTCATTGAAGGGGTATTCTATTTTGATTTTTTTTTCCAATCAAAAGACATCTCATCTCACTTAGTTATAACTATCCAATTATTTAATAATAATAATAATAATAATAATAATATAATAATAATTATATCCTATCTAAATTTTATATTGATCAGATATATTGTAGTTGTTATAAAATTATATTTACAAAATATGTTGTATTAATTACGATTTCATAATTGTTATAACATGAATGTTAGATGAGCAGGTCAAATCTACATTGTAGTAGTTATGATTTTATAGTTGGTATAACATAAATGGCAGGTGAAATGGTTGGATCTAAATTATAGAAGTTACGAAATTATAATTGTTATAAGGTGAATATAGGGGTGCCAATTTCATCTGAATACGATAGAAAATTTGATATCCGACCCGAATAGAGGGTATGGAGGGACTATTGATACTCGCTATCTGATCCGAACACCTGGTTAAATAATATACACATATATATTAGAGATTTTTTAAAAAAAAAATTATTAACTATTTTTTGTTGAATGATAATAGTCAGAGAGAAATAAGAAAAATTATAAATATAAAAGATATTTAATTTTTTAATGAGTATGAATATACCCATCGAATATCTTACACCCGATGGGTACGAGGACAGAGGATATAGAATCTGATCCGAATCTGACTCATTGTCATCCCTACGTGAATATTTTTAAATAAGTTAAGTATGTGTTGTAGCTGTTGGAACACCCGGAGAGCTAGAAGGGGTGAATAACTCTATTCGCTTCGTCAGTGGTCTTTGTAGTGGAAAACTCAAAGCGACAACTCCCAATGCTAACACTAAAGATTTAATTTGGTATTCACCTCAAGATGATGCGACTAGGATCCACACTTTAACACCCTACCCACTACAAAACACTCATTTTCGAAAACAATTCGGAGGTGGAGAAACCTTTTATAACTCCAAGCAAAAGATACAACTCGAAACAAGGAAATGAATACAACAAATACAAGTAAAGAATTTGCTTCATGATCTATTGTAGCTTGTGAACACCTCTTGATACTTGGAAATGCAGCAACACTTGTCTACAAGAAGCTTCAAGAACTGGTGTCTGATGGTGGAGAAAAATCGGGAGAGAAGAGTTGTGGCATCGAAGGAATCTCGCGACTTTTGAATCTGCTGAGTCACAACGGTCACAATTCAATTGATCAACTGATTGATTGGAACAATTGGATCGATCAGCTGATCGATCCATATGTCTTCTGTGTTTTCGTGAGAAGCCCGAAATCGATTGGGAGTCTTCCCAATCAATCCAACATAGTGCGAAGCACTGTACTTCACGAAAACTAGCTTCCAATCGATCACCTGATCGATTGACAACTTCAATCGATCACCTGATCGATTCAAAAGATCATCGTTCGCTCAAAAACTCTCTTAATCGATTGCTCAATCGATTGGGAAGGATCTTGATCAATTACCCAATTGATCAAGACACATTTTTACTATTCTTCATCAGTCAATTGATTGCCTAATTGATTGACCCCCAATTGATTTGCTAATCGATTGGTAAGTAGTAAAATGTGTAGAGCTCTAAACTAGCTTCGTTTTGCATCCAAGATCACTTCATTCCAATATACGAGTCAAAAGTTATGACCTTTGGAAGATTGCTATGTCAGAGCTTCCTCGTTCCATGCCAACTCCATGTTGAACTTGCAACTGTCAAATGTCCAGTCAACCTTTGATCCACATATGTCGGAACTTCCATTTTGCCAATATCTCGTTGGACTTCCGATCACCAAGTGTGGTCCTCCTTGATCTACTTAGATTTTTCTCTTGCCTAATCTTAGTTAGGACTTCTCATTGCCTAGCATCTAATCGACTTTAACCTATTGGGACTTCTCCACTAAGTGTCCGGTCATTCCTTTGACCCACTTGGACTTTTCTCATTGTGCCAAGTATTCGGTCACCTTGACCCACTTGGACTTTTTTCATTGTGCCAAGTATTCGGTCACCTTGACCCACTTGGACTTTCTTGTTGGTCCCTAGGCTGGTTTTGATGTGACCAATCAAGTTATGTTAGGTCATGTGTGTGTCTAACCTTGTGTCTAAGTTAAAGACGTAGCGGACGAAAAGGGTGGCGCGGGTAGCGAGTCGACGGACTCAGCACATCCGAGGGACGCGGAGCTGTGGAACAGTACACCGGCGGATGAGAAGGACGTGCGCGACGTCCGAGAGACGAGAAGTCAGGGAGGAAGCTCGCTCGAGGAGAAACACGGAAAATGGGTTCGGGTGAGTCATATTATGGATGTCCGACATCACCCAAGCGACCAGAAGCGAATGTAGGCGATCGGAATCAACTCGGGAAAAAGTCAACATTCACGCCCGAGGTGCCCGAACCGTACCCGAGCACTCGGACCGCTAGGGTGCCCGGACCAATCTAGGGCGCCCTGAGCAGAAATGTCGAGATAACGAAGCCATTCGCGCCGGGAAAAGTTTTGACCTCCCCGGGGGCGCCCGAACCGGTCTAGGGCGCCCTGAACTGCTCCGAAGATAAGTTTTAGCAGAGCTATAAATAGAGCTGTGTTCTTCTTTCCAAATCAATCAATTTTCATTCCAAACACCTGTTCGTTTATTGTGAAAGTGTTGTAAAGAATTCTGTGCTACAACGCTTGTAAGAGGCTTATCCGCCTTCAGCAAAGGAGATATTTAGTGCGCTTCATCTTCCTTGGATTAGCAACCTCCCTGGTTGCAAACCAAGTAAATTCTAGTGTCTGCCTCTTCTTTTAATTTGTTTCTGTTTTATTGTATTACTTGTGTTTGGTTTAAGTTTAATCGTGCTCGAGAAAGGTATTACTTTTATTTTGTAGTTTAAAGTCAACTACTCTAACCGGCCCACAAGGGACCTATAAATTCTCCTAAGAGGAGTAGGTAAGGACGCGTTCCTCGGTGAGGGAACATTAGGCGACTATTTAACCCAGGGTTTCACTAATAATTTGAAGCCAGAACAGGGCGACTTCAAACACAACCGAAGTTAGAGCGCGTCGATTAGCCAAGCCTACGTCACAGTCCGGGTGCCCAGACCAAGTCCGAGCACTCTGGAAAGTATAAACTTTGTGGATGAAGTTTTGTGAGACAGTGCCACCTCAACCCCTATGGATGCGCCCGGGGGTGGTCCGGGTGCCCGGAGAGGGCCTATTTAAAGGTTTCGAAACCAAAAACTTCATTACACACTTTTACACAAGATTCTCTCTTGTACGCTATTCTGAAAAGAAGTCTACGACACCATAATGCTACTCCAATGACTGAAGCTCGAGTTCTCTAATTCGAACAAGTCGTTGGTGTACAATTTCTTTTATTGCACTTAATTTTAATAACCTTTTATAATATTTTGATCTATTAGTGAATTGACCAAAGTAAATACTCAACGAGTATGAGTTTGAAGTAGGAGTAGTCACATGCTACGAACCAAGTAAATCCTTATGTCTTTGTGTGCTATATTCTCTTTCGCTTAAATCTCTTTATTTTTGCTATATTTTTAACTAGATAAGTTATTCATTAAAAAAACTGAAAAAATTACGAGCGGTGTTGGGGGG
>JBAMIB010000125.1:3126460-3137855 GCA_037177415.1 Kaempferia rotunda | reverse complement strand
TTATCAGACATGAAAAAGCTCTAAAATTTAGTAACGAGGGTAGCAAATATATAGGGCTTGGCCAAATACCTGGGATAGGCATAAGGAAGCTGAAAACGTGCATGAGGCAGCCATCGTCGAGGCTATGAATCGTCGAAGAGGATACGGACGGAGAATATGATGCCGGCGCCAGTGTTACGGCGGCGAGCTCCATCCGTGTCCTCTTCGCCATCGTGAGCTCCCTGATCAAGGGGCTTCTTCCTCCCCGCTTTCACCCTCGAGGCGGTCCAGAGATCGCCCTTTCCCGATAGAGCAACGGGCGGGCAGCGCGGGCATGGGCGGCTCGGAGGAGAAGGTTCGGCCGACACGAGACGGAGCGGATTGGGGCAAAAATATCACGCCCCTCTTCCACGTGTCGAGATTAAAATAATTCCAAAATTATAATAAGAACCCTAAATTTGCGTGGATTTTATATAACACCATGGACTTCTACAATTATCAAAATGCTCTCTCAATTTATAAAGGCTCGAGACAAAGATAACTTAAATAACTAACTAATTGACTAACTAGTAAACTAGACATTAACTTTCCTTCTCCCAACAAACGTCGACTTTTGTAGCCTTGCTCGCAGTCAGATTCAAGCATCCACCTACCGACAATTTTTGAGCCTTTTTTCTTTTTGTCGAAAATCAAACGAAATGAACTTTTCTTCCTGGCGCTCTAGCCGGATAATAAAATCCATCTACGAACCAATTTTTTTTCATACGCTCGAAATCAAGTTGAACGAACTTTCTATTCCTCCCTCGTCAAAAGCCCGCAAAGAGTTTATTGCAACAACAGCATCGACTTGTTGCCTCTCTCGCGGTGTGATTTCGAGTCGCTCGCGACCATGAGTCCACTCACTTGCAGTCGCAGGACGTGCCTGCGACCGCAAGTGAACTGGCTCACGGCCACGATGTTCAGCGAGGCTAGTTCATGTATTTCTTTCTTTCGTTTTCCCTAGGAAATTTTTTACACCATGATTGATTCCTTACCTGCTTTAATCCACGTCTTGAAATTTATACAACCGATATAAATTTAATATTACATTATATAGGCATAGAAAATTCCTAATCAACCGGGCTGACCGGCCCGCTAACATTTTTTTTATCACAAATCTATGAATTGCATTCCTATAGTTGCTACAGAATGGAAAACATCTAGTTAACCATTAAGGCAACTAAATTCGTGATAAAGAAAAGATGAGTTGCACGAGAATTGAGACAGCAATAACATCAACCTAACAACAACGACAACGTGATGATGCCGCAAGATCATGGTCACTGTCTTTTACTCTTTCTTTCCGTTTCTTTTCCACTCATCTTTTCCCTCTTCTCCTTCTGGTTAAAGAGAGCAGGTAAATCTTCTTATACTCACCTCGCCATGGACTATGAAAAATTATATTGCATGTAGGAGAGTCGCTTTTTAGGGAGAAGTTTTTAATGTTTCTCAGTTTCTGGAATGCAGGAAGAGAGATTTCTCACTTATTCTCCCATCAGTGTTACAAAAGGAATGTTGCAATTGATTGAAAGATTATGCAAGATTTGGATTTCAAGTTGTATTTTTGGCTTGAATTCTCTTTGTAGATGTAAATTTACATAAATTCATATTGAAATATTATTATCTTCTTTTTTGTATGCATTTGTGTTATTTTACTAAAGGGTACAAATGCTGCTCTATTTGTTTATTGGAGAATAAGTTATTTGTGTTTTAAAAAAAAGACTTTTCAATAAAAATATATGTGGTGCTAAAAGTTTTTTTTTATTATTTTAAGATTAGGCACATTGAGTAGGATCAATCGGTTAAGTTAGCCAAGTCATACTAGGGTTAAGTGACCAACTCGCGTTGACTAGTCCTCACAAATTGGATTAAGTTCAACAACTCAACTGAACACAACAAATCGGCCGTACTTTGCCCCCTTCTCGCTCAATCTAAGTGGACATGGCATGATTGATTGGTCGGAACAAATTGATTGGCCCAAGCAGCTTAAAAATGGTCAATCCAATATAAGATTGAAGGCCTGACTAACTTAAGTTGTCTGACTATCATGGTCCACCGAGGCCAATTAATAAAGTGAATAACTTACAAATGGTAGGGGGAAAATTAACTTTTTTTTATAGAAGTCATTTTTCTCAACTAATATCCTTTTTTTTTATGGCCAAAATTTATTTTTTTCAGTCATAATAATTTTTGAATGCACCAGATATTTATTTTAAAAAAAAAACATTTTCGTGAAACAAACAAAGCCAAGGATCTCATAATGTTACCACTTCGACACTTACAAGCATAACAAAATTTTATATTATTCTCATGGATGTAGGAATAAGAAAGAAAATGCATCAATTATTTAAAATGTAGATAATAGATTTAAGGTCTAACCTTTTATGTGGACGAACTCATAGAGATAGAACAACTAAGAAAGTTCTTTGATGCAAGAGGAAGAAGAAAACTTGGAAGGCGTGTGTAAGAGCAACTGAGCCACAGCCCTGTCTACAGGATTCGTATCAGTTTCTGATACCCAACTTCTAGCTCTGCAAAATAGGAAAGATCAAACATAAGATTTTTTTACCTCATGCTACATAAAAAGAATGTTTTCTTTCTGTTTATTTGCAACAAAACAAATTGTGTCATATTGAATCATTCTGAATTATGCACCAGCAACGAGCCAACTTCTGAATTCTTTTATAAAAGAATCGAAGGTGCTAATAGAAAGAAATATTATTCCCAACATGAAGTTTAGGTGACATTTTTTCTTTCACTTATAATTTGATCCAACCATCAGCAATAGCATGGTTTGTTTCTCGGATGTTAAGGGATTGATCTAATCATGCAAAAATAAATTTCAAATGTTGACTTCAAATATTGATGATTATATTTGTGAAGAAAATTTTTGCCACAACTTGTACTACTTTGACAATGCCATAGAATAATTTATCAATTAATAATAATAAAAAGCTATCTAAGTTTAACCACCAAAGTTAGGCATACACCAAATAGTCCAAAAATTGTTGACGTAAAATGTTTTGCTACAAATCATTCGAACACACTTTTTTTTTAATGAATCCTTGAAACAAGTACAGTAATTTTGCAGTTAAGGGAAAAGCATACCTGTGTTTATATTCTGATTCTTCATCTACTGTAGCTTTGATTTCCACATTACTGCTGGTATTGCTTCTGTTAGTGATGCTATGTCTTTCCATTGCACTTTTAGCTAAACGGAACATGCTATCTCTTATACCTAACTTCAAGCTATTATCCAGCTACAAAATGGAAGGAAAAAAAAAACACAAGTTAAAAACGAATTTTACAGGAAAGAATAAATAGTCGAAGATGTATCACAACTCGACTAAATTTTCTAATATGATTCAATGAGAAGATTGTCTAATCTGACCTTTGATATTGCAGCCTGAAACTGAGAAATTCTATCTGCTATGAAATTGTCATCCATAGTATTGAAGGTCCTTGGCGAAACTGGGAGCATGTTCTTCTCCAAGACTGTAAGGTCACTGAATGTTTGTTTAGATCCAAGAAGGGATTCAGTTGTCCGACTCCTGGAGTAACTCAGGGATGATTGAGAGGTTAAGCTATAAGAATCAGATTTCAGATTGCGGTGTCGTATCACCTTCTGCTGAGCTTCTAAATTGGACCCTATCTGTTGTCCCAGTCTCTGTTTCACATTTCTCTCTTCTTCAGGTTTGACAGTTGTTGCAGCATGTGTAGATATTTGACGTCCAGGAAAGGATATATTTTGGTTCCCTCCATCAAGACAACAATGACTATATGAAAATTGTCCTTTTTGACTATTATTGGCACAGCAGCCAAATCCATCTTCAATAGCAGGTATGAGATATGATGGGTTTCCAAGGTCATTGGATACCACATCCATGCAGGAACCAACACAAACAACAGACTCCTCATCACTAGCTTTCCTTTGCAGACTGCTATCTGGAGACTGATACGGTAATTGTGTGTCATAAACAAAACTATGGAATACATTGCATGGACTTTTTTTATTATCAATGTCGTAGAACCAAGAACCTTTCAATTCCTGGGATATAATTTTCTCATCGTTTTCTTCTTCACTTTCCCATGGTTTCAAAAAATAGTCATGCACATCCACCTGCAAAAATAATTGAATGGTAGCATATAGAATTCATTTGAAATTGCTGTGAACAAGTAGCATCGTCAATTAAAGTCATTCTTAATGTAGGAGTGTGTGTAATAGGTACCACCAAACTCAGTGCCAACCAACTACTTTAGCCACTACAAGAAAACTAGTTAATAGCGACGGAATTAGCGATGAAATTGTAATTCCATCCCTATTAACCAAAAATAATATTTACTTATTTAACTAGCGACGGATAATTTTCGTTGCTAATTTAGAATCATATTAGGGTTTCCCAATTTGTTTATCTCCTCTCACTCTCTCGATCCTCTCCCTCCAACCGATCCCTGATCTCCGGCGTGATCTCTTCTCTGGCACGCAAGTAAACCTCTCCCCCCTCTCCTCTCTAGCGCAGTGCTCATAAGGTCAGTTGCGGCCTCGCCCTATGTTCACAACGCTGGCCACAGGCTCTACCCCAACCTCTAACCCTTAGCTAGCTACGAGCTCAGCTTGGTCGTACGACAGGGAAGGCGTGGGCGGCCGAGCAACCGTGGGTGTTTAGCTTCTCCTAAAAGTAAAGAAGAAGCTAACTTTAGCTTCAGACTACATGGAAAGAAATTAATTGCTTATTTTAATTTGATGGCAAACAATTATAGTGTTCAGATACAACCTAATTTGTCTATTCTATTGGTGGTGGATCACAATCAGGATTGCTTCTTGTCTTGTGCTTAAGGATGTTAGGTAAAATGACTATGGACTAAGGAATGCTTCCAAGCCAAGTAAACTTTAGCCCCAAAAGTCTAAGAAAAGTATAAGATGATACAAACTCTGGTAAAGTCTTTAAGGACAATTCTTGATCACTCTTCATAAGATCACATTCTAATTTGATGTATTATTAACTTTAACTTGATGAACACTTGTGTTGAAAAGAATTAAGGTGTTAAGAATTTTGTGATGGTGATTATGAAAAGCATATGTGGAGATGAGTTGAAACTTAGTAGCTTTCTCACATGGAAAACAATTCAGTGATGGGTCCTAAAGCTTGTGAAGTTGTACAAAGTGGCACAGGAATTTCATTCATGAACAAGTAAACGATGAAGGCATCTTTTAGGAAAGCAATAAATACTTGTCTTATGAATATGGGAAATCAGTGGTGCTGTGGAGGGTCTGGAAGTCATGGTGTAATTCATTTTATATATATATATAATCTAGATGTCCAGATTTTGCTTGATTAATTCGAAAGGTAGATAATCTTTCTCTTGATTCATTTACACCTTGTTTAGAAACCAATGGAATTGAATTCCTTCCAGAATTGGAATTTAATTCCATTGTTTGGTATAACTTTTCACCAAAGAATTAGTAGGGAATTGGAAATCAATTCCCTACTAACCCCTCAAATCAATTCACACCTCTTTAGGTATGAATTGGGAAGAGAATTTCCTTAAAAAGTTAAAAATAACCTATTTGCCCTCCTCCCTTATGTTTCTCTCGTGACTTCTCGCATAACACCTCTCTCACAGCTCTCGCACAACCCTTCTTCTCTCGCCGAACCCGCTCCACTGCCGCCACTCTCCTCCACTGCCACCATCCATTCACTGCCGTCATCGACCACCGGAGCTCAAGCGCGCCTCCACCGCCGTATCATCAAGCAGCGTAAAATTAATCACGTAAAATTATTATCGTGTGATTTTATATTAATTATTTCAAGTTATAGAAACAAATAACTTCTTATATTAATATTCGAGGCTCCATTTTTTGTATATACCAAGTATTATTAATCATGAGCTAGTTAGAGTAATTAGTAAAATATTAAGTTTTATTGAAGTAGGACAAAATGGTAAAAATATAAAAATTTAATTCAATTCTGATAAATTCCAAATCAAGGAATTCAATTTAATTATGTTATTTACTAACTCATTCCAAATAAAGGAATTCAATTCAATTCCTAATGGAATTCAATTCCATTACTTCAAAAGTTTCCAAACGGGGTGTTACTAGATAAATCCATAGCATAGTTTATATTAAATTCTGATCCTCTTATTATTCCACCAATTGCTTTACCATTCTACAAAACCAAATTCCTCACCAAGGTGAAAGTTTAAAGAAAAATGATTCCTTCAAACAAATAAACACTTTTTTTTTGTTAGTTGAAGTAATCAGATTTAATTATATTTCATCAGTTTTTATTGTTTCCTTTTAAAAAAAATAGATATCTTGTTGTGCTCACTCTAGATTGTGATTTTTCAATAGAAATATGTATTTATTCAAATTAAAATAATTATTAAGGATTCTCTTGTACCATATTTCTATTTAAATTTAGAATTATGAACCCTCAAATTAATGTAAACTATAAGTTTAGATGGTGAACATGACATTATCAATTCTTCACCGCGATAACTTACAAATAGGATTTGAATATTATTTAGAATGTGTATATGCTATAATATTATTTTGCAAATATAATTATATCACATACTGCAACAATACACGATGACCAGATTATGTTGAGGACTACTGGAGATTGATGTTATTAGTAATTCAAATTTATCTAATATTTTATTTATTATTTCAAAAAATAAAAATTTGTTCATGCAGTTTTACTCCCAATGGTCATAGTTATTTGCTTACGTAACCCAAAAAAATTTTAAAACCGTCGAAGCACTTCTGGTTCTACTTGGAGGCATGCAAACTAAGATCTTAAAGCTTTTTATTATCATAATTTTTTGATAAGTAATTTGAATATTATTGATACTATATAATATAATATCCTATTATACTAATTCTCTCGATATTGTAGCAAAAAAATATATATTTGGAAGCAAAGACACGTGGCAAAATTTAAGGAAACATGGAACAATTATTTTCGAAAACTATACAATGGCTTGTTAGACAAGTGGAGTAGGAAGGGAACAAGGACATCCCATGTACCAAACAAGATTTAGGATACATGGAACAACAATTGGGTTGCAAAAAAATGACAGCAAAATTAATCGAGTAGTCGAAACAATAGAAATATTGAACTCAATGGCCAAGCACCGGATACACAAAGCATACAGCTGAATCACGATCTATTATTGATGAGTTTACAATAAAGTTTTATAAGATTTTTTTAACTATTAAAGAACTTATTTTAATTTATAAAAAAAAATTGTGCATACAAGCAGATACTTGTCGGGAGATATTTCTCAAAAAGGATGACACTTTTGTCGATGCTCGATCAAAGACACGTAAGAAACTTTATTACCACTTACATTTCTTTGTGCACCGACTTTATTAATTGTATATTAGATAAAATAATATATTTTTTACATAAAATGATACGGCCGATCAAGTTACACAAGCGTCTAAGCCATAGAGGGAGAGAAGTTACAGATTCTATCGATACTATCAATGATATATATATTATAAGGTTGTAGGCAAAAAGAAAAAAGAACTCCCTTTACCGCCTTGGCTTTCCAATAAAAGTTGTATATGATCGTGTGATGACTCCTAAGCTTCGAGTTGTCTCACTTCTTCATCTTCATTTACTAAAGTGCAAGCGTTAAGATACAAAAAAAACAAGAATTGAGGGATCGGGTCACGACATTAGGGTAGTCTCGAGTAGTGAACAATCGATGGAAGATCAAGTCAATACGGCAATAGACCGGCAAAGGCAAGAATTCATATCTCACTTTCCATTAATGAGGCCTACTGCTTTTCCAACGCCACATGGTTTTGACTCACAAGAGACTCAAGACCAGAACTCTACTGATAAGTAACTAAGGTGTGTTGACCTCCAACTTAATTTTTTTATTTATCACGCATCAAATATGCAAAATTGTTATGTTAATTTTGAACTATATGCATCTTTAATTGTATTACATCTTTTTGGAAGATAAAACACTTGAAAAACTAGATTTGATACTATATTCTATTGTTAAGGTATATATTTTTAAAACATGTTAAATTTATGTTTATCCGTTTGTGCATTTTTTTAACAAGTAGTTTGGATTTGTGTATATCTATTTTAACTTTAGATTCATATATGAGTAGGATTGTTTCAAAATAGACAATGTAGTTAAGTTTGAACTATGTGTTTGTTTTTTTTTTAATATAACCTACCGTATTATACTTGTTGTTGGATGGGATGATAAGACAAAGGCAAAGAAGTGATGAATGTATTTTGTTTTTTTTTAGTAGGATGGAATGTATTGAAAATTGAACCATGTGTTTGTATTGTGATAAATGTATTATTTTTTGAACCATGTACTTGTTTTTGAATGTTGCTTTGTGTTAAATGATTGTAATTCATATGGATTTTGAATGGTGAATGTAAGCTGAATTTTGAATGTTTTTAAGTTGAATTTTGTGATGTAATCTAAATTTTAATATTTTTTAAGAGTGTTTTGGCAAATTTTAAGCTAAATTTAGCGACCCAAACTTTTGCAACCAAAAATATTGGTCTCAATAAATTATGTTTTCTTGTAGTGAGCTAGTGAAAAGAAAATATTGCAAATATTGCTAGTTATAGACAGAAAAAAGGCATCAGCATAATGTTATCTGAACAGGTAAGAATTTTCTTTTGATTACTAGCATCACTTTCTTTTGGGGTATCCAAATATTAAACTGCAGGTAGATAACATTAATGGGCAAGATCCTAATACAAGTGTGCAAGATGACAAGGTTTCACAGGTGATAGTGCAAAACATGTCGATTTCACAATTGGCATATGGTAGTTTACCCTATATCAACTTCCCCGGAGTTGATGGTGCATGACATTCGTCCACCATCACTTTCATATGCTACCTTGCCTATTGGTATGCTGCAGCAGAAGAATACATAAACTTTCTGGCTGCAATTGGGTGCATGAACTTATATGACTATTGAAATTAGATGAACCCATTGAATAAAGTTGACTGTGCACCAAAGTTCCTATCGAAAACTACTTCGTATCTCCTCCTCCTCCTCCTCCTCCTCCTCTCTCTCTCTCTCTCCTATTCTCAATCTCTTCTCTCTCCCTTCTTCCCCCTTCCTCTGCCTCTTAGGTTGTCAAGTCGGGAATCTACGAAGGGCACTTCCTCCAGTGCAGAGTAGGTTGAAGAAGCTCCTTATGACATTCCCAAGACAATCAAATGGGGAAATAGGAAGGAGAGAAGAGGGAGGATTTGGGAGTCTGTAAGGGAATAGATGAGAACAAGATGTGGCAGCGAGGAAGATAAGGTGGGAAGAGTGAAGAGGCACAGCTCACCTGCGAAAAGGGAGAGGATGAGGAAGTGGGCTGAAAAATTGCAAGAGAAAAGAAGAGGGAGAAGATGGGAGGGAAACAAGACAGATAAACATAATAAAAAAGTCCGTGTAGGCAGCTGTCAAAATTGTTCAATGGTCATTTACCCAATTGCAACATTTCTATGAATTCATGTACCCAATTTCAATAGAATAAACCTATGAACTTGATTGAGGAATAGACCATAGTTAATACCCTAAAGTCTATGTATTGAATTGGTAATTGACTTTTCCTCAAAGAGTTATCAGATACATCAAATTCAGATTCTCTCCTAAAATCCCATACCTTCTTCCTCTGTAATGCATTTCCTTTAACATCACACAGTTCACCTAATCTAAGGGAGGTAAGATCTTCATCGGAAAGTAATTCCTATGATAGTGTTGCATGCTGCATACATTAAAAATAAATAAATAATATTGATATTTTACCTGCTATTTGCTTGAGAATAAAGATTGTAGAACTCTAGAAGGAACAATTATTTAGTATCTCAAGTTTAGTTCCCAAATACTTACAGGCAATGGGACAAAATCAGTCAAGCTACCAACTAGAGCTGCCGATGGTGAGAGAAATCCATCACTGGTTTCAACCATATCATTTCCAAAAATGTCATTGATGGTGTTATTTGATCTGCAGAATCAAGCTAAATTCATAAATGCTGGTACAGCCACTCATTATTTTTGTATCAGGAGCTAGTAAACATCTCCTAAAACTAAGTTCAAGCAAATGATGAATTCACTTACCTGAAAATTGCATCTAGATCAAAATCTTCAATACTGCCCCAATCACAGTCCAAAAAGCTACCACTCCCTGCATCATCATGCTTATCATCACAAATCTCAGGTTTATTGCCTAGCTGCACTAAGTTTATGGTTGAGTAACAATGTGATCCATTCTGTGATCCATTCGCCATAAATAAATCTTCATTATGAGGCATAGCATCAGTGTTTTGCAATTCTATTGTAGAATTTCTCACTTTATTCAAATTTGTTGAATCAACAAAATCATTTATCCATTCTGTCTGCTTGAAATCCTTGTCACTTGCATCAGTATGCCCTTTGCCACATTCAGGAGGGTCAATTTCAAGAATTGAAGTGGAAACATCTGTCGATCCATTAGATACAGACTTATTCTCCACAAAGTGAGAATTATCATCACTCCCAGAAATTGTCCTGGCGCTTTGACCAGCACAAAGGGGTTTGCTCTTATCTTTCATTCTGTCATCTTGAAAGACGTCCAAAGTGCTTTTATTGCATCAGCATCTGCACGGCTAACCATATGATCTAGACTTTTGCCATATTCACATGAAAATTCATCCTCTACCTGGGAAAAAAAATAATCAAAAAACTATCAAAGTGGACGTTCGTCAATACACCTAAACCTATTTTCCAGAAGCATAACAAATGAGTGTCTCGCTAAATATTTCACAAAACAAATTTGGCGTCACACTGCGGTACGCTGCAAAGACAGTGATTATAGTCATATAGTTAAAATAACAAATAGTTCAAAGTTCAGATGCCTCACGATGGTACCCGAAGAGGAACACAACGTAAGAAAGAACAGTTGCAAAATCCAGAAACTCAATCAACAGCCACCTTTAAAAAAAAAAGTGTCCCTTCGTACTCTTTTTTCCCTTTTGAAAAGTGGGGTGGATGAACAAAGATGACCATTCAATTTTCTTTAGTGGAAGATCTGAACTACAATGCAGTCTACAGCTACTCAGATTACAAATAAACATATGAATATATGATACCGAAATGATTGAAGCAGCAGAATCTTTTCTCTAATAAATGCACGCTCAAAGTATGAGACATCGAAAGATCAAATCTCCTTGAAACTGTTCCATTTGAACATGAATTCCACCAACAAGTGTAAATCTCAAGCTGCCAAGGGGGAAATAGGTCAGACCTGCTGCTGTTCTTCGCCGAATCGAGCATCCGTCGAAGTCGCGCCCGAGGAATAAGAAGGAGGGGATGGAAGCAGCTTGGATCGAACCGAGCGGCGGAGGAGGG
>JBAMIB010000125.1:3008018-3028622 GCA_037177415.1 Kaempferia rotunda | reverse complement strand
GCATCTAGCCGTACGCAAAGGTCCCAACAAAATTGATGTTTTAAGACATGAATATAATCAGCAGAACTAACTGAATATATAAGAGTTTATTTCATATCAATTCGATATTATTTAGTTTATCAACTGATTTTACCCAAAATGTCAATCCAAGGGCAAAACCAGCTGATTAACAAAATATCCTCAAATTGGCATAAAACTAATTACTCTATGTTAAGTCTTATTCTCCTGATTATATTCACGTCTTCAAATATTAATTTGATTCAATATATTAAAAGCAATGCTTTTTTGAACATGATCGTATTCGTAAAATCTACTTTGTGTTTAAAAAATTACTACTATAAATATATTAGATCAATTTGACGTTTGAGTTTGAAGCATGACTATAATAGGAGAACTAGACAAAAACACATATGAACTTATTTTATATCAATCCGAGGACATTTGGTCCATCCACCGATTTTGCCCCTATGTGTTATTCTAATTCTCTTGATTATATACATGATATCAAACTTTAATTTGACTCGATATATTAAGAGTAGTGATCCTTTTAAATGTGAATTAGATTTTTCAAACATATTCGTGTTTAAAAAATCATTCCTTTCAATATATTAAATCAAATTGAAATTTAAAGTCATACATATAATTATGAAAAATAGATGAATCACTTAAGAGAGTTTCCTATCAATCCTAGGACATTTGATCAATCAACAGATTTTAGACAAAATCAACTAATGGACATCCAAAACCGACTAATGACTCAAATAACCTCAAATTAATATAAAACGAATTTTAACGGCATCACCATTAAATTCAAGCTCCAAGAATATCTTAATAGTTTTTTAAGACAATTCTGCCAAATATTATCGGAGGAAATACTTGCGAACTATACAAAATAAATATTACAAAAGCAAAAAAAAAAAAAAAAGTTTGAAACAAACCCCAACAAATTTTGAGTGCCAGAACATTTACGTTGCTGATAAGAAACAAAAATAAAAAACATAAACAAGATTGGTGGCATTAAACTGTCGTTCTTAAACAGCGAAAGAGATTGAAATCACATATACATTCTGATCAATGCAAGTGTTCTTAAATTTTCATTGTTCCTCGTTTTCTCAAACAAAGAGGACAAGATGTACATGAAGACTCTGATAATAAACAGCAGCAAATTTTGCTTCAAGAATTGTTGAAGTGGTGATGAGTTGCTTCAATATGTGGAACTCCTTCAGATACATTCTTAGGAACCTTCTGTAGGATGACTAAAATAGTTGTTTGAGTTAACAAGATGAAAAATAGTGCATAAGCACATTAAGGTGAGATTATTCTGTTGTTGCATTTATGTTCTCACATCTTTCAACATTCCGCCTTTGTCCAGCTCTGCAACTAGATCTTTCAGTGACGGAACTTTACTGGCCAAGGTCCTATACAATCTCGAGTACCTGGCTCTCGTACCGTCTGCTGTTCGTGCGAGGGCTAGCAAGCTCATTGCTTCGGGCAATTGGTCAAACACGTTCTTGATCTCCACAAAGCTCATATCAGCGAGAATCAAAGGTTTGGGAACAACTCTGATGATCTCAACACCCTTGGGTTCCTCTACACGTGCATCCGCTTTAATGACCAACTCAGAGCTAGAATTCACACCACATTTCACGATGAAAGGGGCCGTAGAACCAGTGTTGAATTGCAAGACATTCCACTGCGATACAACCTCTGCACTGGAAGTCAAATTTGCTTGTGGTTGCAGTGTTCGTGTTTCATCATCATGTGGATCATCTCTTTCTGGTATTGTCTGCAAAAAAATAGTACAAAAATACATTGAACTTAGGAATCTGAATCATTTATCTTCACTGTTTGTGTCACGTATGTTAAATGAACTACGACCTATATGAAAATTTTATAGACATATTGATCATTTCCAATCACAGCTAATGAACATTCACTATCAAAGTGTTGGATACATTAAACCAATTGTTGGAGAATGAATTTTGAAATGAGAGCTAGCAGGATCAAGCTTAAATCTTATTTAACCAAAACAATTCAAGAAAGCAAGGCACAACAAAATACGTATGAAAAAAATATTGTGCTCAACTTACCTCAACAACTTTACGAGCACCTAAGATTTCCTTCTTAGCACATGGATGATCAATGTCAAGGAGTGATGGCATCCTCTCCAAAAGTTCATCCAGACTTGCAAGCATCACTTTCTTCTTGGATTTAGTAAGCAAACTTGTGGATGTTTGTCTCAGAATTTCCTGCAAGATGAAAGCTATATGTTAGTGCTCTGCAGGACAAACATGGAGTACTTTTTCAAGAGGAAACGGAAAGCAAGGAGACAAAAGATACCTTGACTTCTTTTAAGATGGTATCCAATGATATGAGAGATGCCAATCGCGCATCTTCAGCAGCCGTAGATGGATTTCGGATGGGTGAACCGCCTTCCTCTTTTGTTAATAACGCTGAATCACTTCTCATTTGTTGTAAAATCTATAATAGAGCAGCAGCAAAGGAACTCAGATTTATGTAGGGAAGTAATATTTCAAAAAGAAAAGGTAGTGTGAAATTAAGAAAACCAAACAAATTATGTAGCTCGTCAAACATGATATATAGAGCGCCAAAGGCACACTTCTCAACAATAAATATGAATCACAAAATCATCGAGTCATGTTTCTCCCAATAATTTAGAGTTGGCAATATGAATCTTTTTCTTTCATTGAGTTCTATGCAAGCTTATATCACTATTAATATCATAAACCACAATATAATAAAAAGAAACCATGGATTCAAGTGTTGATTGTGTATCTTCTAGCCACCAACTGATAATGTATTGTGCATGGGTAACTATTGTGCCTCCTATGCTGACACATTTAGGAAGTATCAACTGAAATCACACTCGTCTTGGTTGGTACCATCGGGATCAACTGTAATAGGAAGTTTCCAGAGTATCGGCACAGTACATAATTGTACGACCAGACAACAAAACTCCAACTTTGGTGTGACGCTTTAAATCTCAGCACAAATTATTTTCATATCTTTTTATTATTGGACACAAGTAATTAACTCTCCACTGAACTAATGGCATAAATACAACAATGAATTGTTAACACCTATTGGTATCCATTAATGATACTTTTAATAGAGGAAAAATCCATCAATGAACCCCCAAACTTTAATTAAGATAGGACAGTTTGTGTTTCATTACCTTTTTTCTTTTATGATCGACAGATTCTAGAGCTGATCGCAGTTTGTTGACATGGGTTACGTCCTCAGCTTCCTCTGTTGCCAAAGTGCCTGCTATATCCTGTTTAACCCAAATACGAGGAAAGCTCCAAGTGGGAAATTTAGAAAGTAACAGAAAAATGGGAAGTACTTAAGGTAGGTTTTATAGTTCAGCACTTTTAAATTACCAAAATAAGTACATCCAATGGAATATTAGAAATAGGCGGTTAATACGGATAACAGGATACGAATGGAGATATGCAGTCAAGAATATTTCTGATTCCCAGTTCATACATGTGAACTCAAGTAGAAAAGAAGACATACTAATGGAGTGTTTGATTCATGGAGTTGAATAACTATTCTTAGAGAATAAAATAGACAAGGAATAAAATAAATATTCCTTTGATTCATAGAAGGAAATATATATGAAATAACTATTCTTTATGTTTGACTCATTGAAATATTATAAGAAATAGATACAAAGTTGTTTTTACAATGATAAAATGCTTTACAAGAAATATTGTCTAATTCATCTAGCTCACACGATTTGCCTAGTCCGGTGTGATTGATCCACCCTGCCTCCCAGACTAAGCAAACTGGCCAATTAATATGCATTTTCAGATTGAATAATCCATCCAGCCCAACTTTGTCCCTTACCCTCCCCAACTTGTTCTGCCCATTCGATGCTAGTTACGCCCAAACAAATATAGTACACTTGACCCACCCAAATTGTTCAGCCTGCTCAGTCCTACACCATCCAAAACATGCAACCCAATGTGCCATTCAGGACCATTCGGTTCAGCAGTACCTATCAGGCCACCTGGCCTAATCGCCCCTTCTGAATCATCTGGCTCACCATGTCTTGACAGGTCAATCAATCCAACCACCTAATCAATTCATTCAACTCACCCCTACCCACCTGCTTGGACTGAAGCAGACCAATTATAATCTGTTGTAAAAATACAACACTACATTTGAAATAAGAAAAGGAGGTAAAGGAATATAATTGGCCATAAAACTTCAAGAACTTGCAACCATTAGTAGAATAATAACAAGAGTAGCACCTTTAAATGTTGCAATTGTGATGAATAAACCCGCTTGGTGTATTCAGACAAAAGTTGGCCCAAAGCATCAGTACTTGGAAGCTGTGCAGTACCAAGACCAGCCATCCATCCATCCATAATGGCAGTTGACAGAAGTTCTAGTTGGCCAGTAGAATTTCCACTGATAGAATCAGCACCCGCGACAGAGAGGAAATCATAATTCTCTGCGAGCCATGACCGAATTTGGCGCTGCAACTCACCAGCTGGTGTATGAACAAAGAGTGCAGCAAGTGCCTTGTTTCCAATTGCAAATGCTTTAGCCTCCTCAGTTATTTCTCGGAGCTTTCCTCCAGTAACATGTTGCCTCCACGTCTCCTACACTTACAAACCAAAGAATACTTAGGACACAAGGAAGATATGTGTTAGTCAATAGTCTAAGTAGTACTTTTTCCCTGTCTTGAAAAAAGTTTGTACCTGATCAATCCCTCGAAGCTTTAAGACTATGGATGACAATTTAGACTTCTTTTCTTGTTTTATGTTCACCTTAAAACCATGGACTGAATCATAGTGAACCAGAGATCTACTAGGACTACTACCACGGCTAGAGCTCCTGCTATGGCCATCATTAGATTTTTCAAGGAACCGTTCAACTGAAGAAACCTACTAAAAAGGAATGGAACAAGATTAAAGGATTTCACATCTAGCAAGAAATGCAACCAGTTCGGTCAGAAACTCTTAGAAGGTAGTAGAGAGTGGGATACATTACCTTGATCGACTGCAGCTCAGGTGATCGAGCAAGGAGAGATCTTATGTATAATATTCTGACACGTGAAACTAGCATAGTATCCATAACCTTCTTTGGTTCCATTTTACGAATAAATAAGAAAACAGCATCCCTGATCTCAGCAAGTATTTCGTGTTCCCTAGCAGCACCTGCTTTGATGACTGCAGCCAAAACCTGCAGCACGATTTACATTTTATGAGTATACACACTAGATGTCTTAAGGACTATGAAGTACCAGCCAAAAAAAGACACACAAAAAGAGCATTTGTGATTATTCTAAACGTTATATGCCAAATTGACAACTCCATAACTATAACTAATTCCCAACTTACCGAAACCCAAGATTTGAACCAAACAAATATATTTAAAAAGTTGTAAGTTGTTGCAAATTTGAGTGAAAAAATTCTTGGAAATACCAACCCTAGAATAGCAGTATCAAAAGTTGAATTAATTAACTCATTGAATTTATTCATCTACAAATTGCTTTTAAAGTGTCAATTGTATCACCAAAATTGAAAAGTATATCACTTTCTATTTTTCATAAAGAACCAACTTGGTTAAGTAATAATGAAGCAATTTAAACTATGTACTTTACAATGAAATTTTGGAGGACTACACAATTTATACTAAGCATCAGACTATCATCCTGCAATGGAAGGACACAATTCACAATATAATTCACAAGAAATGATGATACATGTAGAATGAGTAACAAGGATAGAAATAAATACAAGCTCGACATGGAACCAAGAAAAAACCAAGTCAGATTAAACATAGTTAACTCCCTCATGTCATCCGAGACAACTAGCATGCTCTTTATTGTCCAATGTGAGATTCACGGCCACAATTTCATATAGGTAGTGGAGATAAAAAAACTACTTTAGAAATTCTAGGGTTTTTAAAGTCAACAAGGGCGGAGGAAGCCAACAAGAACAGGAGTAATAAGTGGTTCTTCATCTCATTTGTTTTTTCTTTTATTCTTCCTCTTCACATCTTCTATTGGCTAGGGATGGGGAGTATGGAAGATGAATAAGAAGAGGAAGGAGGAAGAAAATCAAGAAGCAAGCGAAGGTATAAGTAGGAAACAAGGGAGGTAGCACAAAAAGAACAAGAAGGGAAATGGGACTGAACAAAAGGAAATCAGAGATTAGGTCATCACGTTTGATTTTGATTGTTGTTGAAATGCATCGTGTAGGCATAAACTTAGTAGCTATCCAAATCAAGAACAAGATCTGTAATGATACCAAGATTTAACATTAACATTTGTCAGATCATTGAGTGCTATGCCTAGTAGACAATGTTTGTAAGTGCAAGTACAATTATCTGCATCTTCCCTGTTGTCAAATAGAGACTATGCACATTGTGTTTTGCAAAAATAGCACCATGCAACTAGGTTAAATAAACATTAATATCTACCATAATAAGGTAAATCTTTATTAACACACTTGATCTATACAATCGAAAATATATACCAGCATCAAAAGTTTATTAGCGCCATCAGATATTGCAGCAAAGCTCTCAAACTGGTCCGGATCAAAATCAGCAAGTGCAGCAGTAAGATACTCTCCAGCAGGTGTTGTCTTTCTTATCTCATTACTTGATTTCACAAGAGCTCCTGTGTTTTCATTCTTGTCCTGTGAACTAGGCAATACTAGGGCATTGAGTGAAGGTACTCTGTTGTTGTTGCCTCTGCCCAAAATAGAAAGAAGACATATATATATTGCTGTCTTAAAAACTAGAAAAGCATTCAAATGTAAAATGTACCTGTTTAAGTCTCTACCATGCATGTCCACAGTTCTTCCGGTAGCAGGGCTCGACATAATCTAGGGGATAGAAAAATTGAAGGAATTTGTGATGGAATGAACAACCAAAAAGAATGTTTCTTTTGAGTTTATTCAGCTTGAACAATATTTATAGTTCCAAGCATTGATATATTGCTTACTTCCAAGCTTGTCAAGAACGAGAACTCAAATACAATGAGGGGTTCATAGGATAGGAGCATAAATGTACGATCATACAATTAACCAACAATAATTTTTTGCAATATCAAAATAAGATGCTATCATCATTGTTGTCACCATCATCAACCTATATTTGTCCCAACTCTTTGAGGTCGGATACAATAACCCAAACCCAATGAATTCAATGAGATAATATTATTGTCACAAACATATTTGAAGATTCACGAAGTACCTCCTATTAAAATACCACACTAAAATTGATTGGTTAACTATTTATGATTCGAAAGCTTGATCTGCTAGGAAAGTGACCACTCTGTATATTTATATTCTTAATAAATATGGTCTTCTAGGAGCATTAATGTAAGGGCATTAAATGACTAGGTACTCAAAGAATTCACAGCATGCTTTTTGTCCTGGATTTTGGTGCCTGGCCATAACCAATTTTGAATACTACCAACTATCTCAAATTCCATTTGAAGTCTATCAAACTTCACGCAACTATATCAAACATGACAGCAAATTTAGACCCATGCCTAATTGGCAATAAGAATATAGATAGAATACCCAATTGGTTGATGAAAGAAGTACAAAAAGATTCAAAGATAACCTGAGGTGATGAAGCAAGTGATGATTTTTCTGTAAGCCTATCAAATAGCTTCTCATTCTCTTGGTGCAATTTCTGCATTTAAATCATTCAACAGGTTATTGGAAAACAAAGCAACACAATAAATAAAAAATAAACCAATCTGATTAGCATAAAGCATATTCCAAACAATAAGTTCAAATACAAATAATGCATCAAAAAATCATATCCAAAATATATTTGTCTATCAAAAAACTGAATCCAAAGCAATTCTCATCAGCATTTATCCTACATAAACTGAAAAAATCTGTGAAGTATAACTGAGGCGAATAGATTGAAATAGTTCAATAACCTCAATAAGAGCATCCCTCTTTGATAGTTCCTCTTCAAGTTTCTTTATGACCTGTGAAGAATCAGCAGTATCCTCTATTACCTTAGCAGTTGAAAGAGCTCCAGTAGACCCTGTCTCAGATCTGCTAGATATACAGGCATCACTTGATTGGAGGGCCTCATTAAGTTGAGACTCAATCCCCGTTAGTTTGGCCTACCGAGTGAAAACAAAGACATTCAATCAACAGCGTCATTTTAGAAAATATGAACAATTTCATCACAAACTTTTTAAGATTCTTGATTGGAAAACTATGGAGAAAAGAGAAATGATACCTTAGCATTTAAATGTTATTATATTACAACATTAACTAGTACTTGAAATTTCCAAGATGCTTATCACCAAAAGTTCCTGATGCAAGACATGCCATACTAATGTCAACAAGAATAAAGGGACCAGGCTCAACAACTTCAAAGTTGTATTGAATGATATTTCTCTTCCAGTTATATACAACACTTAAACAATTACCATGACCAAAGACTCTTTGCAGGAAATCATTCAAAGATATAGTATCAGATATTAATATAATGTGGCCTAGAAACAAATTTGTTTTCCTTAGGTAAATTGTAAACTATACTAAACCATTTTTAAGTTATTGCCATTACAAGAAACGAATTATTGGAGAATCATAATTCCTAGGTATCTGCTCTGTTATTAATATGAACAATTGTGCCTAGACATGTTTATTTGATCTAGTAAATTCTTAATTTTGAACAAGCTCCAATATGAAACTTGTTGCAATAACCTTTGGAATGTTTAAGGCTACAGTGCATTTCAAAGAAGTGGAAAAGTATGATTCTATGAAAAAACAAGCTGAATGGTAAAAGAAAATATATATATAGGCACAAAAATAAAATGAGTAGAAGTAGCAGAAGTATTTCCAATTCATAAAAAAAATTGTTAGATTTTATACTACCAAGTCTCTTATTTGAGTCAGTAAGGTCACTCACTACTTTCCGACAATGACAATCTCACCCAATGTTTAACATGTAGAAAACACTCGTGGGAAGTGGAATACGTACCAATGGGAGTCAAAGAAATATATCTTTTTGCAAAAGATAAGAAGACAGAAAATGCGGATACCAAAGCACTCAAGAACAGAGCTAAATGCTCAAAACTGCAATCAAGGTAATATGACAGAATTGTTTCTATTTACAATAATCATTCAATATGTCCCCACGGGGGTGGTCAGTTGACTAGAGGATGGCAGATTTGTTACAAGCTGACCCCGTGATCTACTTCCTTTCACATAACTTGGGGATGAGCTGTGAGGGGCACCTAGGGTGAGCGTAATCACCTTTTACTACAATAATCGTTCAATATATCCAAACTGAATTCAAGTAGCATTAGTGATGAAAGATCTTATTGAAAAAAATATATATAGGTGAAGGAAGCTCCCCAACTTATATTATCATCTAAACAAAGATTAAAAAAAAGGAAACAAATACAAGATCATAGACAAATCAATCTTGCGTCAAGGTTTAACCTGAAGCTTTTGAATGACTTGATCCCGTTCATGGATCTGGGTTTTCTGTTCCTGCTCAGATTGCAATAGGCGAGCAACTTGATTCTGAAGCTGAACATTCTGTTCTTCAACATTTTGTTTTTCTTTCAGTGTTAAATTTTCTGCCTACAAGTGGAAACGTTCAGTAGATCCTTACCGGTGACCTCATACTCGGTTAACATTCTAGCATTAACCATAGTAATCAAGAACTTGTACAAATGAAACACAAGCAATTAGATCTACTCAAATGCATGCATGTAGATGCCATCAGGCATGAACAAGTCTAAAATGCATGGCAGGGTGTGAATTTTTGAAGCTTCTTTAAATTATTTTAGGTTACTAATGTTGGTCCCAAGTTTGAAAGGAAAGAGGTTGATTGAGTGACGCATTAAGACTTGACAATGATCGTAAAATCCTGTGAACATCATGATGGTAGAATTGCTTTAGGTTCATACAGTATAGACTAAAAAAGATTAATTCTGGAAAAATAATATTTAGAAGAAAAAAACTCAATATTCATGAAACATTTTGTCTATCAAAATGAATATGAATAAAGCTTAATTTATTAGTTTTCAAAACCATTAACCTTCATATGATTCCATAATTATTATGTGAAAATTATGGTCTCATCTCTTACTATGGACTTTTTAGATCCCACCCCGTATAGGTTTTATAGTCCTATAAAATCCATAATTAACCAAACATGGATTTTGTTGGCTACCAATGAAATCCTATCACGGAAAATCTTCCATACAGAAGGAGGGTCCTTGCATAGAAATGCTGAATTTGTAACGTTAACACCCAGTATAATGCAAACAACAAAAACCATGGTTTAAGGTACAGCCGTACAGGTATAACATCATCTTAGAGGTCATAAAATGCTTTGAACAAAACTTCCAAACTTCAGCGTGCTTGGTGGGTATTATACTTCCATACTTCAGGTGGATCAAAAGTCTCAACTGTAACTGTGGAATTTAACCCAATTTGAACTTTGGACCACCATTGGTTTTGGAGATCAATCTTTTAAAATGGAGATATAAACAGTCGTAGAGACAAAAGCCAGAATAGGACCTTTAAATCTGCTTGAAGTGTAAAAGAAGTTTTCTGAGCTTTTTGAAATTCATTAAACAACTGACTGCATTGATCATTAGCATCTTTAAGAGCAAGCTTAAGCTCCATCACTTCATTCCTAAGATCAAGGATTTCTTTTTCTTTCTCATAAAGTTCCTTTCGTGAATCATTTGCCTAGAAAATAAAATAACAATTTCATCATATAGCTTATCAACCCTATAATTATTGAGCAAGAAAATTATGGAAATTATTATATAATGTTCTTACCACATCTTTCCATTTCTTAATTGTATCACGATTACTAAGGCTCAATTCTGCATTTCTAGCTCTAGCAGAAAAGTTAAGTGTAGACAATGTTTCAGAAAGATTTGAAGCATCTGAGCAAACATGGGCAATCAGCAAGGTCTTTGAGCTACCACCTGCCACAGAAAAAAGGCATAGACGATCTAGCATACATTGAAGAATTAATAATAGCAAACAAAATTTGTTAAATTAAAGTGCAAATGCAATGTACTCTAATTCATCATACTTATTGTAGCAAAATACTCATGATTAATAAAGTAGTTGTCATCAATGAAACCTGCTATTAAATAAATTAAGAACGACCATCTTTTGGAGTCATAACAGCAGGAAATATTTGAATAGGCTATGACACCTCAACCAAGAAGTGAAGCATCCAATAGGATTAATCCTAACTCAAAGAAGACAGAAACACAATGGTACTGCCTTCAACAGGCTTAATCAAAGTATAATATAAAATAAAATAAGATAAAAAAAAAATACCCACTTTTCAGTATGATCCTCCCCTGCTATAGAAAACTTCTCAAGATATACAAAAAAAAACAAAAAACAAAAAACAAAGAGTCACAAACAAATGTTGAGGCGTCATAATATGAATGGTTAATGCTTGCTCAATGAAATACAAACCATCCTGAGTCCATAAGTTGTTCAGTGGCTATCCCGTTAACCAAATGGTAAGCATAGACTGCTGACTAAAGTTGTTTGTTACTCATCAAAAGACCAGCAATAAGGATATGAATGTGATATTGTCAACCTACTGAAATCCAAATGTTCTACTATATCATTGTCATATCATCAATCAATATTGTAGATATATCAGCACCCTAATCAATCAGAACTGAAAACAAAAAAAATAGGAGAGAGAAGATAGAGAAACATTCACTTCTCAAGCATGAGTAATGATTTTATTGCAATCTCTGCAAGTGACTTATTCATAATTTGTAGTATGCATATCTTATAGGACTGAGACCCCTACCACCCATGCTATGATGCCTAGAAACAGAAGTGAACCTAGTCATGCTCTTCAACCTAAATCACTTTGCCAATGAGCTATGAGTGAAAATTGAGCCTATCCCACAGGACCCAAACAATTAACCCGTTATAAGGTCTATTGAGAAGGGTTTTATAGACCTAAAGCCCATCCAACAAAAAAAAAAAGCATATTTGTTAATCAGTGGAAGACAATTCCACACAGAATGAACTCCTAGGCTTCAAGCAACATTATGTGCTCCTAAGTCATTAAAGAAACTGCACAAAAATCATAGGGATCAAAATTGCAATATATATTTTAATATCATGAAACACGATGTAAAAATTTGATGAAATAGGAGTTACCCAGGGAATCAGAAAGAATTTGAGTCATCCTTGAATTTTCAAATGGTATAGACTCTTTCTTTGTAGTCAATGAATTCAAAACATCACCCAACCTGACCAGCATACAAAGGAAAAAGATATTTGAGAATAAAAAATATCATGAATCAGCATTCTTCAAGATTCTAACTAACGACAAAACTTAAGAGCAACATGCATTTCAAACTTACGCAGAAAGAGACTTTGAACATGTAAAAAGTTTGTTAAATGATCTCCTGTAGCATCTTTCACCATACAGCATTCACTTCCAGGTAAATCAACAAGAGAGAGTTTGCTGTAGAGAGTTTCTCCAGTGACCCAATTGGAATAATGAATATGAATGGTAACAATCCTGGGGAAAAGATACAATGCATGTCTCAGATAAAAACATGACAATTATATGCAGGCAAGTTTCGTGATTGACCATTTGATTGTAATTTAAATGACTGCCCAACAAATGCAAAGAAGTATTGACAACAATTAAGAGAACTAGAAAGTTGACCAATTTTGTTGGAAATGAAATGCTACTGTGAGATTAACCACAATATATATTTTCTCCAACCAAACTACAACATATAAGATCAGCATTTTCTTAGTTTAACAGCTAATCTAATTGATTTTCATGAATGAAACTGGGATCACTCTCAACAGTGTTTACCATATTTACTGAATCAGTTTGAAATCTGACGCTAGCATCTACACCATATAAGCTACAATCATGAAGTTTAATGTGTCCAAATGCGACATAGCGCAAATAATAGAATCTTTGATATAATGAATGTTAATTCTTTAACATGATCGTCAACGAGTTTTTATCTGAACTATTTGAGGTTGGCTCAATGGCAATTAAAATGACAGTGCCACATAAAATTTCAGGTGTAACAAGAAGAAGAAATCCTTATGGGCTCAACTCATCTTCAACCTCCATCTTGAACGAGAGATGTTCCATTATGAACAGAAACAGAAGTGGCGTTACCATCCAGCTTCTCAACATTAAGAACTGAGCCCTATGAAAAGATATCAAATTCTCTAACATTTCCATCCCCGCAAGGAAAGCTGCAAGAATTCAAGAAAGAGCTACCTCTAGCTGTCTGCTAGATGCTGCCATATCGACATTGTAAAGCATTGCTGAGAGCAGTGTTGCCTTGGGTAAGTGGTCTACCATGTGAGGGATCAGTAAAACTTGAGTCTTTGGTATAAATTGCAACAATCAAACCTCTTGATATGGCCAATGGAAAGAAAAAGATAAGTTAATTACAGAAGACAGGAGTGACGTGTAATTTTACTCAAAAAAGCAACAGGATAGGGTCAGCATGCAGCAGCCTCAGACTATATACTATCGACACAATTAAATATAATTTTTTAAGGTTGTGTCAGATTTTGCAGATTAACTTATGCTGATATGGACAAATATGAACCAAATTCAACAATACCCTAGCAACAATGCCACCAGGAAACAGTTCTTGCAGAGTATAGACAAATATCAACCAGTTCGAAAACAAATCCAACTAAAACATGTTGCTCATTTCTTCACAGATTCACAGTTAATCCAGCTTATTTTTAGTGCATATAAAATTGCTCAACTGTGGATCTGCGACAACTATCTTAAATAATCCTCATCCAAGACAGTTTGTATACATACAAATGTGACATGATGGCTTTTGAAAAATCTGTTCCTCGATTCTGCAGTGCAACTTTAAGTACTTTAGTAAATTCCAAAGGGTTGTCTACATTCTCCTGCACTAGTTCCAAGGATGAATCTTGGTTGCTGAACTGATTGCTTGATGAGGTGCTTAAAGATTTTACCAGCAAATCTTGAACCTAGCACAATATAAAAAGTGAAAACAACAAGATAAATTAATCTCATTTGAGAAATACATGCATGCAGATTCTAGGAACTAGAAACAAACACTGTGCTTCCTTAGAAGGTTATACGAGGAATGAGAGATATGGGCATAAAAATAAGGGGAGAAAGAGAAAGAACTTTTATGTTATCACCTCAACAAAAAAAAGGCAGAAAAAATAAAAAATCCTTAAAATACACTCAACTTCTATTGTGCAGACATTGCACTCACCCATCTCCATCGCTATCCTAAACATGGCCAAATGCATGAATTGTTGTTGCTAACAATTTCTGCCTATCTTCCACTGTCTCCCTAACCACCCTCCACCATTGACCCAAGGTTGTTGCCTGAATAGTGTCAAAACAGACAAAAATCATTCCCTGCACACTCATGTTGTCAGATTTGCATGGTTCTTCACGTTATGCTGGCAGGGGCCACAAATTCTGACTCGAGAGTCAAATGGCAAAGATGACGATGCAAAGACACAAAAGGATGATGTTGAGACAGATGGCTGCATTGAGCAAGGGCATAAGGATCATAGGCACTAAAGGGGGCTTTCTATCCAAGTTGGGTGGTTTCTTTTTGAGAGAAAAATATCCCTATCTTTGTAGTTCTCACTTATCATCCTACGAAATAGTAAAGAATTGGCTTACCTCTTTTGCTTCCCTCCTTGTGCTCACGCAAGTTTAGTCTCACATGATGTGTTATGGGTTAATAAAGAAGATGCTTAGATGAGTGAGCTACTATTAAGTGTTTAAACATTTGCTATAGTGGTTAGGCATGACAAATTCATAGGTCAATTTTCTTATTCAAGTATGTTGTCACAATTGATATTAAAACAAAGTTAATTCAACACATGTTGATGTGTTGGAAAAGGTTTCCTTATGGTGTAGTGACCATTGGATCTCGCATGTTGATTAAGGATGATTCTCGAATCTCGACTATGAGTTAGAATTTTAAGTATTGTCAAGAATCTAAAGCCATTAAGTGAGGACATCATGAATCACCTCAATTTAGTCCAAGGAGAAGAGTTGTGGGCTAATAAAGAAGCTTTATAAGCTTAGATGAGTGAGCGGCTATTACCGTGCATTTACGTATTTTGGGTCATTAGTTGGGTTTGTCAAGTTAATGGGTGAATCCTCTCATCTATGTAGGTTGTGACACCTTGTTTTATCCGATTCTCTCAAAGGAAACACATCTTAAGAGATAACTAGAAAGCAAATGAAAAGATTACAAACGGGAAGTCTGGTAAAACCTGTTCATTATGAAGCTCATAGGCAGTAACATAGAAAGTATACTGAGATGTTGAAGTAGTATCTGAATTAGACAGATCAAAAAGCTCCTCAAAACTGCGAAGGTATAAACCACGCTCGTGACTAGATCCTTCCTGGGAACAGGATCTGAATTAGAGAGCTAAGAGTGCATACGAGCAATGACAAACAATTTATTCAACATAAAGAATATCCTTTCACAGTATAATTTTAAAAAAAAAAAACAGTGTTGTAGATTTCAGCCTACGCAACCACCTAAGTGCCCCCTAGGTGCTAGGTACCCCTTAGCCGAACTGAAAACCCTCTAATCGGCCAAAATAGGCGGCACTATTCATAGGCGGCCCTAGGCGCCGAATATGCATATTTAAAAGTACTAGAGCGCCTAAGCGGCACCTCGACGCCGCCTAGGCGCTAGGCACCAGTTACTATGGATACCTAGAATTTGAAAGTAAATGGTGCCTAGCGCTTTCTGCAACCTTGGTAAAAAGTCAATGATATCCTACAATTACTATGGATACCTAGAATTTGAAAGTAAATGACATAAAGGTAGCAAGAAAAATTAACACAACCTGCTAAATAACAATTTTAAGTCCCATAGAGTAATGAAATATTGAATATTTGATATTAAGAGTAATAAAAAAGAAGAATATAAAATTTATGATATGCCTCAATGGTTGGGTGATTATCAAGCATCCAATATTCAACAATCCAAAATGTGTTGAGAACATCATCCTTTTACAATGTGTTCAGGTTTCCTTATGCAAGCACTATTTCCTTCAGTTAATTACTTTGATTATCCTCAACCTAAAAAGATGCACGAATTAATTGCCACACCCACAATTAACAAGACATACAATTAAACCTCCATAGAGAAGAACATTGTGATGGTAGTTGGGAAGGCTTGTAATTTTCCTATTTCTCCAAGACGAAAGTAAGGTTTCAGCTATGCATAATAGACTGACCATGCCATCCATTCTCAATATCAAATGAAGAATTTATAGTCAAGATTTATGAATCAATTGTTTGTTTCTTTGAGAATGCATATATTAATTGTTTGTTTCTTCTAAAAATTATAACTTCTCCAAAGAATAATTCACTGGATCCTCCAGTACATGCAATATGTATCAGTCCATAGAATGGCCAGTTTGCAAAACCATACCAGGGCAAGAATCTGGGGAAGTAGAGAAACCAATGATATATAATGCACATAAAATCAGGACACGCTGGTGTGCTAATTCCATTTCCAGATAGCACGATTCACAATGTTGTTTCAGCTGGTGCTGACCAGCACAAATCAAAGCATCTACAGCTATATGGCAAAAATTTTTAGCATAATTTAGCAAGGAACATGGTTAACCCACCTAGCCTAACTTATTTTTGGCTCGAGACAAATAATGTTGATCGACATGGCAATACTTGATTGTTGAATCATAACTAAACTTAAGTTTTTTATTTTAGAAAACCTAACTAGGGCACTATGGAACTTGAGAAGAAAAACTGAATGGAAGCTCGAGCTTTAAGTGATTAAAAACTTAGTAAATAATGATTGAATATAAGTATAGAAGGGCCTGCAAAGAATGTAGTAAAAAAGATCATAGTTGATTAAGAAGCAATTTACTAACACATATACAAGAAATCCAAATGGATGCCCACAAATGGTGGTTGGTGTCATAACAAATTCAATGCATACAGCTATTGAAACTTCGAAGTGTATTAGTAGGAAACTAAGAGAGGAGTAATAAGATCAGTAGGATCCGATGAAAGGAGGAAACCATTGTGTGTGTCTTCCCAGAGCCGCTTTGGCCATATGCAAATATAGAAACATTATATCCATCCAAAGCCGACTGCACAAACGGTTGAACATCGCAAAATATTTCCCCTAGAAATGTGCATTTAACAAGATAAAGTGATGAGAAGTCAGGTAAATGTCGTTCACATACATGGTAAAACAAGATGAACAAATAATCAAATTTAGCATCTGAAAAGAAAAAAAGAAAGTGAAACCACAGTCCATACAACCAGTTGTTCATGCAAGTTCAAAAATGTGAACAATTAGAATAAGTTGGAACACGGTAAATGTATAGAATAGCAACATCATTTTACCTTGCCCAACATGAGAGCCATATACTCGATCAAATTCATAATCCTTCTTAGGATTGGCAAAAGAATCATCACTAGTGTTTACTCGAACTGTGAATTCATCTGGAAGCTCAATTATAGAAGGGCCTTCATCTTCGAAAGGTGGCCTTATACGACAGTATACTTTAATGTTTCCTGAAATAACAAAAACCTCAAAACATAAGAGGACTGCAATAAAATATTGCCAAATCTCAAAACAACGGGTATACATTTAGTCGAAGTGATATCATGGATATTTTATATACCTTTGGCCGTCAACAAATCATTGAAAAAAAATTTCTTCTCATTGATTAGAGGAATTATTCTAGCCTCACTTTCAAGAGCAGCTTGATCTGAAATAGAAAACAAATTTCTAACAATGGGTCAAGTTAGCTGAATATGGCATTTATTTCAAAATCATGCCAAGTGGAGCATTAAGAAATAGCCACATATTGTAACAAAGCAGCTATTTAGAAAGCAATATATAACACAGTTAATGATACAAGAATCCAACAGAAGTATCTCGATAGTAAATAAAATTGACAACAAAATTATAATATTCAACAGAGGAAGGGCATAACAAGATATTACCGCAATAAAAGATGATTTGTTTAAAATACTTCTACATTTTATTTGTTATATTGAGACGAAATAATAAGTTAACAATATAAATATAATGAAATTGATTAAACAAGATATAAATAACTCAAAGGTAGAGAAATGATAGCTCATTGTTAAAAATATAAGTGAAAAGTCAAAGAAGAGCTTCAACCAACCACCTATTCTACATTAACTAAGTATTGCTCTTAAAATTTTTTTATATCTATAACTATCAGACTCGAGGATTCACTTTAACCGTTAACTATCATGTTGTATAGTAATAGTTAGGAAAATGCTCAAACAAGAACCCTCCCTCCCCCTATAAGGCCTCAATAGAACAAAATGGCCAAAATGCTCCGGAATAGTGTTTTAAACAAAGTATTTCTGCAGACAATTATGAACAAAAATGTTTTCATCAAAACATTGTTTCAGAGATAAAATCCGATTTGTTTTTTATGGAACCTTGATAACGAGTTTCTACAGAGAGTACCTTGCCTCCATGTTCTTTGAACAAAAGGAATCTTACTGACCTTCTCCTAGTTTCTTCTTCATGCCATTCCTAGGTCATGCTTGCAAAATGCACTAGCATGTAGCATTCTCCAATGAGGCGCACATGGGATTATTCAACTGAGATAATAACCTATTCGGCTACTCTATGATGAGGTTTTTAAAAACAAACATCATTTACTCCCATATAGAGGAGCATGTATAGTAAACAACCATTCTAACCAAGAAATCAATTTATGGTAACAAGACCCTGCAAGAAGGGTAAACAATCAAACATACCATGAGAGAAAAAATGGCAAAAGGAAAAATAGATAACCTTGAGCATGTAAGAAAACATCAGGTTTACGTGGCCTACCTAATTTTCTAGCCCTGTCTGCAAGTACACCAAGGTAACACGTAACTCGATCAAGTTTGGCATGAGAATATTCTTTAAGATCAGTGGCTTCCTGCTTCAATTCCAAGTAGTAATCTCTTGTGTGCTAAGAAGCCAAATCGATAACAATTAGTGGTGCACTGGATATAGTAAAAAATTGCATTAAATTAGGCTAAAAAATCAAACCAACATTCCTTCATCAAACAGGAGTAAGTGACGGACTTTTTCAGAAGTATCTACGCAGATTAATCCCAAGATGAAGAGTCAACTCAAAGAGTTCGTCAGGTCGTCTTAACTACCGATTTGATGTGTTCAAAATTCTTAGCAAATCGTCTCCAAACTTAACCGTTTTCCTTTCTCGTCCCCAATACCAATAAGCTATCCATACAGTTTTCAAGATTTCGAGCAACAAACCAACTCGCAGTAGAGTTTGCAACAAATGCTCAATCTCGTGGCTGCAGTTTATATATCATATGGCATAAAAATGATATATTGACAGCAGGGAGGAAGTGCGAGACCAACACCTCGGGGACAAAACAGGAAGGTAAAGTAAGGTAAGGTAACGCCTAATAAAACAGGGGCGGGCAAGCAAAATCAAACCTTGACCTGTTCCTCCAACTTCTGGAGCCGGACGGAGATCGGCTTCTTCGAGGAGTCCGGCCGGGGAGTCAGGGACGACTGCGAAACCGACAGCCGTCGGACCAATGGTGGGGAGCGCTGGTCCTCAGCCGACCTTTTCGGCTCGAACCCCAGCAAATCCCACGTCCACCGGTTCTTCGGCTCCGCCATTGCCGCCGCGCTTCTTCCCTCGAATAAAAGCCAACCCGAACCCTAGATCGAAGCCGGAAAGACAAAGAGAAAAAAAATGCAGAGAGCGAAGAGTAAGCTAGGAAGGAGAGGAGAACCGGGGAAGTAAAAGAGGCCTATCTATATGTTCATCGCGGAAGCGGTGAGATGATAGGCGACGAGCATCGGCGGCCATTGCTTTTTAGAAACGGGATCGAGTTGGGTCCGCGTCGAGCTGGGTTTGAATTGAATACCGGTTTAAAAAAGGGTCGAAGTTTAAAAAAGGGGTCGAAGTCAGCTAGCTTCCGATATTAAGGGTGGGAAAGGGATAAAAAATAAAATCAAATTAAATTTATTGAATTGAACTGAATTGATTTTTTAAAAAAATAAATTGATAGAATTTTAAGAAAAAAAATAATAAATCGAATGGATAAAAAATTAATTATTTTTTTAATAAATAAATTTTTAAATAAATTAAATTTTAAAATTTATTGAATGGATGAGACCAAAATGATAAATCTGAGATTTGATTTCGAATTAATTCATAATTTGAAATAGGTTGGAATACAAGAAAGTAAAGTGGTTTTGTTTAAATTTTAACTTAAACTAGCTATCGCGCACACGCGTTGCAGGTGCAATATAATATATGAATACGATAAATTAAATTTGATAAGGATGCGTCGAGTCCATAATAGTACAACGCAAGGGAGACGCTCGAAAACCTCAGAGCAAACTACTGTAACATACTCTCCGTCATAAAAAAAATTAATTTATTTTTTTTAAAATTAAATTAAATTTGATTGTTAAGTGTGCAGAAAAGTCCTAGGTAAACTAGGCAAGAAGTCTTGACCTGCAGGGTTGAGCACGAAGTCTTGGTGAGTGAAGCCGAGCACGAAGTCTTGGTCCGG